>CAUYQV010080445.1:0-19163 GCA_963574575.1 Galagoides demidoff
CCCAGCTACTTGGGAGGTGGAGGCAGGAGACTCGCTTGAGCCCAGGAGTTGGAGGTTGCTATGAGCTGTGATGCCATGGCACTCTACCCAGGGGGATAGCTTGAGGCTCTGTCTCAAAAAAAAAAAAAAAAAAAAAAAAAAGGATGATGAGCATTTTTTCATGTGTTTGTAGGCCATACACCTGTCTTCATCAGAGAAGTTTCTGTTCAGGTCTCTTGCCCACATGGAAATGGGGTTATTTTTTCTTTTCTTATTGATTAGTTTGAGTTCTCTGTAGATTCTAGTTATCAGACTTTTGTTGGAAGCATAACCTGCAAAAATCTCCCATTCTAAAGGGTGTCTGTTTGCTTTACTTACTGTGTTCTTGGCTGTGCAAAAGCTTTTTAGTTTGATCAGATCCCAGTAATGTATTTTTGGTGTTGCTTCAATTGCCCAGGGGGTCCTCCTCATAAAGTATTCTCCTCGGCCAATTTCTTCAAGTGTTTTCCCCACACTCTCTTCTAGTATTTTTGTAGTTTCATGTCTTAAGTTTAAATCTTTTATCCAGTGAGAATCAATTTTTGTTAATGGTGAAAGATGGGGGTCCAGTTTCAGTCCTGTACAGGTTGCCAGCCAGTTCACCCAGCACCATTTGTTAAATAGGGAGTCTTTCCTCCACTGAATATTTTTGATAGGCTTGTCAAAGGTCAAATGACGATAAGTAGCTGGGTTCATCTCTTGGTTCTCTATTCTGTTCTATAAATCTACTGCTCTGTTTTTGTGCCAGTACCATGCTATATAGCCTGAAGTCTGGTAATGTGATACCTCCTGATTTGTTCTTGTTTCTTTCTTTCTTTTTTTTTTTTTTATTAAATAATAGCTGTATACATTAATGCAAATATGGGGTATAGTGTAGTATTTTCATATACAATTTGAAATATTTTCATCAAACTGGTTAACATAGACTTTGTGTCATTTACTTAGTTATTGTGTTAAAACATTTATACTCTAGTTCTAGAAAAGTTCACTTGTACCCTTGTTGGACAGACCATATAACTGATCTTTCCAGTCACCCTCCCACCACCCATCCACCCTTCTCCCCTTCCCTCCACCACACCCTCCCCATATTCTTGGGATAGAATTAGGTTGTAGCTTTCATTTGAGAACTATAAATTAGTTTCATAATAGGGTTGTGTAAGTCACATCTTTATGAAAAAATTAATCCAACCCAAGGCTGGTCTATGGGCCTATTGCATTTGTACATTACTTAGAGTGAAGAACATAAAATAGTCAATGAAAAAGAAGGTTTTCAACTTTAAATAGGTAAGAAGCTCTGGTAAACATTAAAATTATTGGCTCTGAGCTCAAATGAGTTGAATAAACAAAATTGTGTTCAAGTAAAGGCTTCTCTGTACTTTTTATCTGATATTTTAATTGATAGGCACCCTTTCTAGAAGTCAAGTTTCCAGAGACACATGCATTCTTATTCTACTCTTGAGGGTCATCCCATATCCAGACTGCCACTGAAGCAGAGAAGTCATACTTCCAAAGGGCGGTGTGTGTGTGGGGGTGCCTCATGAGGATATTCTGATATAGACTGCCATTTTCAACCCTACATAACTCTACCCTTTTTTGCTTAGAAAGAACTCTGCTTTATTCATAGAAGCAATAAAATCTTGCATAAAAACTATTTCCTTGCTTCCCTTACATCATCACATTCCCAGGTGATTGAATTCTGGCCATAAGAAGTACACAGAATTGCTGATAATGTGTTTAGAGGTGCTCCTTAAAAGGGGAGGCAGACTCAAGAAGTTGTACCTGTTGCTTTTTGTCCTTATTGTTTTTCCTGCCTGGAACAGCAACACAATGGCTATAGCAACTATGGCCACCTACACCTGCAGGATGGCAGAGAGGGAGCCTGAAAGGTCCTGGGTCCCTGATGAATTTGCCAAGTCACTGTTTTGGCACTGGCCCGTCTATAATAGGATTTCTTTTGTATGAGAGAAAAATAAGCCCCTTTCTTTTTTAAGCTGTTAGTTTGGTGGTCCCTAGTACTTGTGTCTAAATAAAATTTTTAGCTGAAATAAATTCAGTTCCAAAGTTCATCAGTCACAGCATAAGAGGGCTCATTTGAAAAAGGTTAAAGAACTGTGAATGTGTGTTTAGGAAATAGAGGGAATAGAGAATACTAGAAAACAGCTATATTCAAATACGTAAGCTGCCAACATATGGAGAGACACAGAAGACAGACCAGGAAGGATGCTGAAAGCCAGAGAAGCCAATGTCAGCCTGACCTGAGACTTCTTTTCAGTAATCAGAATAGGCTGCTCATGGATAGGTTGTTGGCACTGGAAGGGCATACGTGTAGGATGGATGTCTATTCCACGGACACAAGAGAGAGGGGATTAAAACTCTGAATGGGACACTGGTGGTGGTGACATTTACTTAAATTTCCACACCCAACACAGAGTGGCTGAGGCCACAAGCTCCCTAATGCCCAACATCAAATTATCTTTGCTACAGCAAATACTTACTGAGTGACTGGGACATGGATTTTGTTGCTTTGCTTTGTTTATTGTGCTTGATCTGGCTAACTTTGCAACACTTATAGGCCTCTTTCACAAACAATTGACTTTTCAGTTATTTTTGGAAGTATCTTCGTTTGTCTGGGGCTTCGTGTGCGGCTGAGACAGCCTAAGAAATTGTGTATGTTGTATTTTTACCATGTGCTGGGCACTGAGCTATGACATACTTTAAATTGATTATCTATAATTCTGCAACAATCTTGTGAGGAAAGTAGGCACAGAGAATTTCGATAATTTTTCAAGATTATATAACTATTTTGATGCCAAAATTTCAACTCAGGAATCAGACTCCAGAATCCCTTAATGAGCATATTACATAAAAGGCATATCCACCCACAGGTCATAATAAAATTGCAAATCAATGAAAGGCACCAACAATCAAACTGTACAGAATAAAGGCAGATGTCTCATGTGTTTTGAACATGTCTTCACAAATATTTTCTTCTTTCATGTTCAATATAATTTTATCCCTGTCTCTAAATATAACCCCATGAAAGACAAATCTGGAATGACATAAGTTGAAATGAGACATGGCAGATATGTGCTCAAGGTTAATGTTTAGTCCCTACAGGAATTGGTGAGGGACTATAGGTCAATCTTTCTGCACAAACAGCTGCAATTACCTTTATAAAATATAGGAGTCAAACCTTTTTCTACCAATGAATGAGAAGTATGCTCATCAATTAAAAATCTTCAAAATGTTAACAGCAATAATTTTTCATCATATATAAATCTGACAATGAAGTTGACAGGCCATCTATTGACTTAATGTTTGATAAACAAAACAACTCTTTTGCAAAGCATCCAAACTTTTCTCTTAAAACTTTGCTAATATAAGAAAATGAATATGTAAAAGTTGGCACATCATAATTATTATGTGAATAGTATAATAATTATTATAATGTGAATTATTATCTGTGGTCCCCTTGAGATTTAAAATTTTTCCCTTAAAAGCTGAAATAACTGCTTAATTATAAAACTAGTTACTGATATTACAATAAACAAATTCAAATATTAATTAATTATTAAGCATCTTTTTACTCTAAAGTATTAATATCTGATTTTTAAGTCTTTTGGAGTTATATCCTATTTTGCCATGTATTCTTATATGTTCTTAGTCTTTCTTGCAAGCTGATTAGTAATGATAAATTCATGCTCAGAACTTAGAAATCACAGCCTTCACACATGCCCAGACATGTCGCATGTGTTTCATCTCCCTTCGGCCCAAAAGCCTGGCACATTCTACCTCTCTCACCATGGATACCATCTCATTTAGCTCAGTCTGAGCTGTGCTGTCAGCAGACCGAAAACCTGATGGGTCATTAAAACAGTTTTGCTTCTCTCTATACTCAGCCAATGTGCATCAAGTGATTCAATTGAAATACACTTTCATAAAGGGTCCAGAGTGGGAGAGGAAAGGAAAACAGTAAGATTTGTAGAGATAAATAAAGGGAGGCCATGAATGCTTGGTGATGGCTCTCATTTTTGGCAGACGTATTTAGGATGTTAATGGCAAAAAGCAGAAATCCATTTTCACTGGCCTCAAAGGTATACAAATCTATAACTTTCTGGACTGAATGTTCTCAGTAAGCAGTGGCCCTTCCTGTCCCTACCAAGATATCACTGAGGACAGAGCCTGCAAGCCAGGAATGTCCTGCACTGCATCTCAGCATAGGGCTGCCCCGTGTCACCAAATGCCTTCCCTGGGACAGGAGCCAGAGGGTGGTGGCTTTCTTTGGAGATTGGGCTTTAATTAGGTTTTCTTTGCTTTTGTAAGATAACCCTGCAGATGCCTTTCTTTGCTCTGATTACCAGCACATGGAAGATATGGTTGCATTGTTCTGTGCTACCAAATAGACAGCAGTTTGTGTAGTTTTGACAGCTGTCAAGTAATTTCTCTGGGGGAGGAAGAAAAATTACAGGAAGAAGAAAAAGTCAAGTCTTTTTCCTGCTGCAGCGAGGACCCAGCACTTCTGATATCCACAGAGGGACAGAAAAGTCGCTGTTCTGACACTAGCTGGGCAACGTTCTTTCTTCTCCAATATGAGCATGTCACATATGAATATGTTGACACCCCTGGACAAATGCCACCCAGGTTTAGTGATATAAACACAGAACTAACCATTACAACCACTCAGAGTCACTGAAACACAGCCACGCACCAATAAACAAGTAAACAAAACCTTCCAGCAGCCAGGACATACATGACATTCATATTCAAAAGCTAGATTTGCTACTCCCAGGAGAGATTGCCAGACTGTTGCCCAGAACCCAGCTGACTCTAATTAAGATGTCATTCTAAACAGTTTGGCTACTTGGTAGCACAAGCCATGAAGATTAGAAACACAAAAATGAAATAATTCATACTGCCCAGGTAAACATACTGACAATGGGACACAAACTCAAAGAAGAGGTATTAATGGCACCACACAGGCCAACAGTAACAACACAAAATAAAAACAGTTAATGAAAGACCTCTGTTCTTAATAACTTCCTGAGTATCTTGCATAACATAATAAACCATATTCAGAATAAGATTTCTGAATCATAAGAAAAATATAAATGCCTGGTGACAGCAATACAAATACTTTCTTTATGAAAACAGTGGAGTTTGAATAAGTTTTTGAAAGTTTTGACAACTCAATCAGTAAAATTCCATTTTCTAGAACCTCCATTAATTACTAAAATTTTTATGCTGCAATATTTACCTTTATGGTACACAGTCTATCTGCCTAATATTTGGGCAGGGCAAAGACAAGCCAGAAAATGAGAAAGAGGATGAAGTATGTTAAATTCAGATTACAGGGGTATGAAGTTGGCAGCTTGAGGGAAGACAGTCTTTACAAAAAGGTGCATGTATTTTTATCCAATCAGCCAGCCTATGCCTCTTCAGTTGGGAATTCAAGCCATTAACCTTTAGTGAGATAAGTGCAATGGAATATTGTTCATATACACCGAGCCTCAAAGGACAAATTAAAACTCAGGGTCAAGGAATGAAAGACAATTTTTCAGGCAAATGGAATTCAGAAGAAAAGAGAGGTTGCAATCTTATTTTCAGATACAAATGGATTTAAAGCAACTAAAGTCAAAAAAGACAAAGATGGACACTTCATATTGGTCAAGGGAACAATACGACAAAAAGAAATTTCAATTCTAAGTATTTATGCACCCAACTTAAATGCTCCCAGATTCTTGGAATAGACTGTAATGAGTCTGAGCAATATGATATCCCATAACACTAGAATAGCAGGGGACTTCAACATTCTTCTTATACAGCTGGAGAGATCTTCTAAACAGAAATTAAACAAAGATATAAGGAACTTAAATGAGACCCTAGAACAACTGTGCTTGATAGACATACATAGAACACTCCATCCCAAAGCTAAAGAATATACATTCTTCTCATCAACCCATGGGGCATTCTCCAAAATAGATCATATCCTAGGACACAAGACAAAGCTCAACAGAGTCAAAAGAATTGAAATTTCACCTTGTATCTTCTCAGAGCACAGAGCAATAAAGGTGGAACTCAACTTCAACAAAAATCCTCATCCCCACACAAAGGCATGGAAATTAAACAATCTTATAATGACAGTTGGGTCAAGGAAGAGATAAAAATGGAAATCATTAACTTCCCAGAGCACAACAATAATGATCACACAAGCTACCAAAACCTATGGAACACAGTAAAAGCAGTACTAAGAGGGAAATTTATCACATTAGATGCCTATATCCAAAAAAAAACAGAGCACATCAATAACCTAATGAATCATTTTAAAGAAATAGAAAAGGAAGAGCAATCCAATCCCAAACCTAGCAGAAGAAAAGAAATAATCAAAATTAAATCAGAAATAAATGAAGTTGAAAATAAAAGAATCATTAAGAAAAGTAATGGAACAAAAAGTTGGTTCTTTGAAAAGATAAATAAAATCAATAAACCACTGACCAGATTAATCAGAAATAGAAAAGTAAAATATTTAATAATCTCAATCAGAAATGGAAAAGGGAAAGTAACAACTGAAACCACTGAAATACAGGAGATTATTTCTGACTGCTGCCAAAAACTTTATGCCTAGAAATTTGACAATGTGGAGGAAATGGACCAATACCTGTAATCACACCATCTTACCATACTAAACCAGGAATAAATAGAGCTCTTGAATAGACCAGTACCAAGCACTGAGACTGTAGAAACAATAAAAAATCTTCCAACAAAGAAAGCCCAGGACCAGATGGTTTCACATCAGAATTCTATCACACCTACAAAGACGAGCTTGTACTGCAGACCCTATTCCAAAACATTGAGAGGGGTCCCCAACACATTCTATGAAACAAACATCACCTTGATTCCAAAACCAGGAAATGACCCAACCAGAAAGGAGAAGTACAGACCAATTTCACTAATGAATATCAATGCAAAAACACTCAACAAAATCTTAGCTAATAGATTGCACCTACTCATTAAAAAAATTATACATCATGATCAAGCAGGTTTCATCCAAGGGATGGAAAGTTGGGTTAACATACACAAATCCATAAATGTAATAAACCATATCAATAGAAGCAAAAATGAAGACCATATGATCCTTTCAATAGATGCAGAAAAAGCATTTGACAAAATCCAGCACCCTTTTCTAACAAGAACCCTTAAGAAAATAGGCATAGGTGAAATATTTCTTAAGTTGAAGCCATCTATGACAAACCCTCAGCTAACAACCTACTGAATGGTGTAAAACTGAAAGCTTTTCCACTTAGAACTGGAACCAGACAAGGATGTCCACTATTGCTACTATTATTTAACATAGTTCTGGAAGTTCTAACCAGTGCAATCAGGCAAGAGAAGGATATAAAGGGCATCCAAATGAGGGCAGAGGAGATCAAACTCTCCCTCTTTGCTGATGATATGATTTTAGAAAACCCCAGAGACTCAACCATAAAACTCCTGGAAGTCATCAAGAAATACAGTAATGTCTCAGCATATAAAATCAATGTCCACAAATCAGTAGCCTTTGTATATGCCAATAACAGCCAAGATGAGAAGCTAATGAAAGACATGATTCCCTTCACAGTAGCTTCAAAGAAAATGAAATACTTAGGAATACTCCTGATGAAAGAGGTAAAAGATCTTTTCAAAGAGAATGATGAAGCCCTAAGAAAAGAAATTGCAGAAGACACTAACAAATGGAAGAACATATCATGCTCTTGGCTGGGAAGAATAAACATTGTCAAAATGTCTATTCTACCCAAAGCAATCTACAGATTCAATGCAATCCCCATTAAAATACCAATATCATATTTTGAAGAACTGGATCCAGAAAAAAAAAACCTGTATAGCTAGGCTATTATTAGCAATAAAAACAAAGTTGGAGGCATCACCCTACCAGACTTCAGGCTATATTACAAGTGTACAGTTATCAAAACAGCATGGTATTGGCACAAAAATAGAGACATAGACATATGGAACAGAATAGGAAAGCAAGAGAGGAAGCAAGATCTTTAATAAACCAAACAAAAGCATACGGTGGGGAAAATAATCCATATTCAACAAATAGTGCTGGAATACTGGATAACTAACTACATGTAAAAGACTGAAACTTTATCCACACCTTTTACTCCTTACAAAAATTGACTCAAGATGGATAAAAGACTTCAATCTAAGACACAAAACAATAAAAATCTTAGAAGAAAGTGTGGGGAAAACTCTTGATGATGTTGGACTGGGAAAAGATTCTATGACAAAGACTTCAGTGTTCATTGCAACAACAACAAAAATTAACAAATGGGACTTAGTTAAGCTAAAAAGTTTCTGCACAGCTAACGACACAAGTAAAACAAAAGACAACCCTCAAAATAGGAAAAGATATTTGCAGGGTATCAATCGGACAAAGGGTTGATAACTAGAATCTACAAAGATCTCAAATTAATCAACAGAAAAAGAGTAAGCAAACCCATCTAACTCTGGGCAAGATATATGAACAGAACCTTCTCCAATGAAGACAGACAAATGGCTAAGAAACATTTTAAAAAATACTCATTGTCCCTGATCATCAGAAAATGCAAATCAAAACCATCCTGAGATATCACCTAACCCCAGTGAGAACGGCCCATATCACAAAGTCTCAAATCTGCAGATGCTGGCATGGATGTGGAGAGGAGGGAACACTTTAATACTATTGGTTGTACTGCAAATTAATACAACACAACCTCTTTGGCAGGAAGTATGGAGACTCCTCAAAGAACTCAAATTAGACATCCCATTTTATCCTGTAATCCCATTGCTAGGCATCTATCCAGAAGGAAAAAAACATTATAAGGACATTTGCAGACTAGACTGTTTATCACAGCTCAATTTACAATCACCAAAATGTAGAAACAACCTAAAATACCCATCAACCCAGGAATGGATTAACAAGCTGTGAGGTAAATAAATACACACACACACCATGGAATACTCTTCAGCCATTAAAAAGATGGAGACTTTACATCTTTTGTATTAACCTCGACGGAGGTGGAACACATTCTTCTTAGTAAAGTATCACAAGAATAAAGAAGTAAGAATCCAATATAATCAATTCTAATATGAAGGCAATAGATGATCTAATACAAGTGGGGATTAAGGGAATGAGGGACTGGGGAGAAGGGAGGAAGAAGGGGGATAGGCGTTATAGTGTATGGCATACATCCTGGGGGTGGGACACAATTACAAGAGGGACTTCACATAAGAACTGCAATCAGTGTAACCTAATTCTTTGTATCCTCAATGAATCCCAAACAATAAATAAATAAATTCATGTCTATAAAGATTTTCCTGATATTACATATAAATCATAACAAAAATTATTTGCAGATCAAAAAAAAAAAAAAGGTATGTACTGAGAAACATTTTCCCAAACTTTCTTACTCTTCAAGAACTCATTGGTACAATTCATGTACCCTAAAAGCCAGCAATTGTGTTAGTGGAATGAGAATGGAGGGCTCTTTCTTCACCAAAGACTTAGAACAGTGGCTCAGAATCCTAGCTGAACCTCAGAATTACCTGTGACAATGACAAATTTCCAGGATTCATCTTAGGGTGCACTACCTTGGATTATCTGCAGGGCCCTAGAGTCTGCATTCTCTAAACTACTGCCATGTTTTGGACCATTGACCTGGGCTGCTGTGGTATTGGTTTGGTCTCTGAGTACCTGGACTTCTCAGTTCAACTACCTTTACTTTGAGGAATCTATTACCACCTGCCTACCATTGCAATCCAAAGGACAGTTGGCTCTGCTTCTGGGATACACTTGCATTTAGCTTGGTTATTCACTATGAACAAGTTCACATTCTCCTATATGAGACCAGTCAATTTCATAGCTAGCACCCCAAAAAGTACAAAAAGAAATTAAGGCAGAACAAGAGACAATAAACTAGCCATAAGTCTCCCCAATTGCACAGATTTTCCAAGTATGATCTTATGTAGATCAAGTCTTTAAAAGAAAACCAATAGTGAGTAATGAATTCGAATATGGAAAATTGTCCTGCACAGGTAGAACCAAAGTCTAGTTATATTCCTTGGTATTTCAGCTGCCAGGTCCGCACATTATCTTTGCGGGCTTTTTCCATCACATGAAAAGTAAACATCTGTATCTCTGAGCACATTGAAAATTTCTTCTGCAAAACCTAAATAAACTGTGCTGTCAACAGGGCAACTTGTTTAAGCTCTTTCCTTTTATTGCTAAACAGTAAGAGTATATAGAGGAAGACTGAACTGAAGGGAAAGAAAAGTTAAAATTTTTAGTTTTCTGCACTCTCCTGAAAGAACCTTATTCTGAGGGCTAGAAAAGATAAGGTTGCCTGTTTTGACTATAGATGTTACAAAAGTTCCTGCAATCATTTTGTGTCTTGGAGGGCGATATTGTAGCCATTCATCTCTGTCCCCTACACAGATGTATCTAAAACCTTAACAGCAGTATTAGAATATTTGGGACTCTCTCTAGTTTTTCCTTAGAAATGACAATTTTTATATTCTTGCTGCACAGCAAGGCCCTAAACTTAAGGGAACTAAAATTTCCTAGGAATTAGAAAGATTCCTAAACACACCACAGTATGGATGTGTTAGATGACCAGGATGCCTGGAGTTAGGGGAACAAAAAGGAAACACGATTTTTTTTGTAGTGTTTAAATAAATTATGAGTGGATTACTTAGACTAAAATGAGGAATTGTTATTATCATTGGCCTTGACTAGCAGACATTTTAGATTTTGTTTAAATAATCTATGGAAGCTGTTTGTTCTGCATGCTGTTTTGCCATCCTAACTTCTTACAGCATACACTCCTTAATTACCTACATAGTCACTCAATAAATATCCAATGAAAGAATGAACAGACATTGCTTAAGAATCTTAATTTAACATCCCAAGCCTAGAAACAGAAAGAACTTCACAATTTAAGAAAATTGAAATGTGTCATTATAGAGAGAATGTAGGCTTTGTAGTAAACAGAACTGTGTTAGAACTTTTGATAGCTTATAGCTCATTAAAAACTTCAAACATTCAGATTTCTCATCTATAACTGGGGTAAATATTATTCACAGAGTTGCTACAAAGGTTAGAAATAATAGCTGTGAATCTCCAAACACAATGTCTGGCATATATGCTTTTGATGATTATAATGATGTTTTCTTTAAGAATTAATGCTACTGTGAGCACAACTATTTATTTCCAAAATTTTTCATGTCCCAACTTTTTCTTTGCCAGATAATACTATGGCTTTATTATTTTGCTTGACATAATTTCCAAGAACAACACAGCACTATTTTCAAAATGAATAAGAAAATACACTATAAAGTAAAATATAAATAACTAAAAATTTTTTAATATTACTTAATCTTAATATTTGGAACTTTCCTAAGACCATGTGTGTCATTTATTGGAAGGATGCAAAGTAACCTATAGAACTTTAAATGTTTTATAATCTTTTTTGGAAGGACAGGAAACAATCTACTCTGGGGATCCAGGTAGAGGGAAGAGAACATCCTAAGGTGATATGGTCAGGATGTCAGCTCTAACCACTTTATCATCTTAAGTCTCTCTCTGCTTCAGAATAAGAAAAGCTCGAACTTATGTACTCATTACTAAGGAATATTTCCAAATACTTTGCATGTATTAACTCATTTAATCCTTACAATAGCTTTAAAAGGTAAGCAATCCTCTGGAAAAATAAAAATCTTATCAGTATAGCTTGAATCATGTGCCCATGCATTTGGGAAGGGGTTAGCTACTGTGAAAGCAAAGACATATTAGGAAAAGGTTAGGGTAAATTTACCCAAAGAAGGGTTAAATCCAGAGATGTCCAATACATGGGATAAAATCCATATGCCTGGCTCTGAAGGTATTTGGTATTTGTATTTCCAGTGAATGAATATTTACAATTAGTGACATACACTGATTAGCATTTAGAAAGTTCCAAAATATCATCTGCAATTTCTCTCCTTGGTGATTTGTATTTCTCTTTGCAGAGATCTTTCCCCTTCTTGGTTGAATATATTCCTAGATATATATTTTTTGTATCTATTGTGAAAGGTATTGAGTCTTAGATTTGATTCTCAGCTTGAGTGTTGTTGGGTGCATAGGAAATGTTACTGATCTGTGTACATTGATTTTGTAGCCTGAGATTTTTCTGGATTTATTTATTAATTCCAAGATCTCTTGGTAGGTTCTTTGGAATTTTCTAGGTGTAAGATCATATCATCAGCAGAGTGATAATTTGCTCTTATCTTTTACCATTTAGGTACTCTTAATTTCCTTCTTCTCTTGCCTGATTACTCTGGCTAGGAGGAATTCCAGCACTATGTTGAATAGAAGTGGTAACAGTGGGCATCCTTTGTCTTCTTAGGCTCTGCGTGGGAAAGCTTTCAGCTTTTCTCCATCTAGTGTGATGTTGGCTGTGGGTTTGTCATACACCATGTACATGTCTTTTATAATTTTGTGATATAGATTTGCAGAATCAACATTGTTAGAATGTCCATACTACCCAAAGTGATTTATAAATTGAAAGTAACCCCTATCAAGACACCAATGTCATTTTTCACAGATCTAGAAAAAATAATTCTATGCTTCATCTAGAAACAGAAAAAAGCCTCCCCAAACCAAAGCAATCTCAAGCAAAAGGAACAAATATGTAAGTATTACTTTACCAGACTTTAAATTATACTACAAGGCTATAGTACTCAAACAGCATGGTACTGGCACAAAAATAGAGACATAGACCAATGGAATAGAACAGAGAATCCAGCTATAAAATGGTCCACATACTGCCATCTGATCTTGGACAAAGCAGACAGAAATATAAACTGGGGAAAGAATTCCTATTCAAAAAATGATGCTGGGAAAACTGGATAGCTACATGTAGAAGATTGAAACAGGATCCATATGTCTCACCACTCACTAAAATTAATTCAAGATGATTACATACTTAAATCTAAGACAAGAAACCATAAAAATTTAGAGGAAAGTGTTGGGAAAACTTTTCTAGATATCAGCCAAGGCAAAGAATGTATGAAAAAGACCCCAAAGGCAATCAGAGCAACAACAAAAATAAACAAAGTGACCTTATTAAATTAAAAAGCTTCTGCACAGCCAAGGAAACAAGCAACAGAGCAAAGACACAACCTACAGAATGGGAGAGAATATTTGCATGATATACATCTGATAAAGGGCTGATAACCAGGATCTAGAAGGGATTCAAGGAAATCAGAAAAAAAATTCTAACAATCCCATAGAAAAGTAGGAAAAATTATTGAACAGAGGCTTCTCAAACAAAAATGGACTTATAGTCCATGCATACACGAAAAGTGCTCAGTGTCTATGTGAACCCCAACCTTTCCTATGGGGCAGAGTATCTATGAAATTCAAGAGAACTAAGGTCTAACAATCAACACTTGAGAATTTAAAATCTACTTAGAGAAGATTTCCATATCAAAAACAATTGAACATCTGTAGTTAGTTAAAATTTGCTTTAAAAAAAATGCCCTTGAAGAAGAAATAGCAGCTGAGGTTAAAGAAGGAACTGTTATATCTCACTAGTTTGAGAAGTGGCAGCATCACAGATGGCTGATTTCTTCAAAAGACACATGCCCCAAATTATCACCCTGCCTAACTGATACTAACCTCTGGATATTAATCTACAAGACATTACCGTTTTGCTCAAGACACCTAGAAGCAAGACCAATGTTTAGATTCAAGAGAAGGAACCTGGAGCAGATTCCAGCAAAGGAGTCTAGAGGGAACTGACATCAGATGCTGATGACATTTAAAATGGCTAATTCACTTTAGGATCATTGTGTCTCCTTGCCTCACAATCCTTGCCAAAACTCTGAAATAAATACTCTGATTTTTAAAAAAAAGAAAAGGAAAGAAAAAGAAAGAAAAGAAAAGGAAACAAAAATGTTCAATGTCACCAATCATCAGAGAAATGCAAATCAAAACCACAATAAGCTATCACCTAATTACAGACAAAATGGCTTTTATAAAAAAGTTTCAAAATGGTAGATGGTGGCATGTATGCAGAGAAAGGAACACTTACACACTGTTGGTGGAATGGTAAAACTGGTAGAACATCTGTGGAAAATAGTATAGAGATTCCTTAAAGAGTTAAAAGTAGCCTACCATTTGGTCCAGGAATCTCACTACTGAGTACTTACCCAAAGGTGAAAAAAAGTCATTTTATCCAAAAGGCACCTGCACTTGAATGTTTAGTGCAGCCCAATTCACAACTGCACAGATTTGGGATCAACCCAGGTGCCCATCAATTCATGAGTGGATAAATAAAATGTGGTGCATGTATACCATGAAATACTACTTGACCATAAAAAATAAATTCATACAGGGAAGCAACTGTGGCTCAAAAGAGTGGGGCACCAGCCCCATATACTGGAGGTGGCAGGTTCAAACCCAGCCCCAGCCAAAAACTGCCTAAATAAATAAACAAATTCATACCTTTTGGAAAAATAAGAATGGAAGTGGAGACCATCTAAATGAAGTATCACCAAAATGGAGAAACAAACACCACATGTGCTCACTATTAAATTGAAACTAACCAATCAGAACTCATGTGCACAAATGGAAGTTACACGCAATGGAAATCAAGCAGGTAGGGAAATAGGAGGGCAGGGGTAATTCACACCCAAAGGATACAATACATACTATCCAGGTGATGGAAACTTTGCCTCAAGCAATACAAAAGCAATACATGTAACCAAACAGTTGTACCCCCATAATATTCTGAAATAAAACAAAGAACCCCACAAAAAAATCCCAAAAAGAGAGAAAGAAGAAAAAAAGAAAGTTCAAAAATAAAATATCTTTGCTCCAGAAACTCAAGCTGTATCTTCTCTTTTATTATAAGGATAGGGATATAGCAGTATTTAAAATAAGTATGTCATTGCACATTGGTCCCAGTTATTAATAAAATGAAAAATGGTATTTATTTACCAAAAAAGTACTTAAAAGAAAATATAAATTCAGTCCAGTTTAGCTTCTCTGACTCCACAAAGTCTAGAAACCATAGAAGAAAGGAAATTCCTCTTTCAATACCCCAGGATTAGGGAGATAAATGTTCTCCCAATGTCTTATAAGTCCCTGGTAAAATAACTCCTTTATCAATTTGCTCAAATAAACAAGACTTTCATTGCCAGAAAGAAAAAGATTTAGTAGTTCCATTTTTAACAAACAATTCTGATGTTTGACCCATAAAGAAAAAAAAAACAATAGCTGCCAATAAGTCATCATATTATCATAAAGTGAAGTTCTTTGAGGAGGGTGGAAACCTTATTCATTCTGTCCCTAACACAGAGATATAAGACATGCAGTCAAAATGTATTTTAAAAATTAATAAACATTTTAACTTATTTCTAGATAAGTCCCAATTTTTTTCCATGAGAACCTGTCATTATTCCCCTTTGAATAAATCTAAAAAAAAGAAATATAAAGAAACCTCAAAGATTTCAATATATGGAAAAATAATACAAAAGTCACATAAAATAATTACTATCCTCTAAGCTCCAAATGATGTTTATTCTTTGTTCAGTTATTAGCTATTCTCTGACTGTCTTTTATGGTGATGTCAACAGGCTAATCTTAAAAAAAACTGGAAACATGAATCAGAGCACAGGTGCTTCCATCCCCTATTCCCAGATTTCCATAAAACTATTCAAAGGGTTATAAAAGACAAGAGGAAATCACCTTCAAATTTAGAAACCATGGAAATATCATCCACAAAACAAACTTAGAGGAATTTCAACTATAAGTAAAGTAGACCAAATGAAAAGCAAATACGTAAAATCAGTCACTTGGGCAACTCGCAAATTCTCCAGTACAGAGTCTCTTCTTTGGAGGGAGAAGATGTGATAGCTAGAGACTCTAAGACAGCAGGTAGAAAAGACACTCCATTTAGCTTCCATTTGCTGAGGCTGATCACCAGCATTTGAAAAAAGTATTTCTTGAAGTGTCTGATTCTCACAGAGGACATGCCACTCAGACTGCAGCTGAGAAGGAAGCCTGGTACTGCTGTAGACTCCAGAAAGCATGAGGTGAGCTGGCAAGAAATAGGCAGTTAAGAAAGCTGGACCCAGAAACAGACACCTGCAGAGTAGTTTCACTAAACATGGAGAGAAAACACTCTTCTTTGGGTGCACTGCCTATGCACTGTCCTATTCCTCCCCTTGGGTTGTGGGAAATGGGTCTGTGAGCTGACAATATAACTGATGTACAGCTTATGACTGATGTTGAGCTTAAGAGCAGAAAGCCGGAATAGACCCTACCCAGTAGTGGACAAATACCAAACATGGATGGTCCACTATTTATACAAAAATGATAAGCATGGGGTAAAATATTTAAATGAAGTTATGAAAATATTCTATGACATAAAAATAGTGACAGCATTTGAGATGATAAAACTAAAACACAAGTTAAAAGCTAACTACTATGTAGGAAATAGAAGTAAATATACAAATCACTGAGGAAGGAAATCACAGAGGATGTGAACAAATGCAAAAATATATCATGCTCATGGGTCAGCAGAATCAACATTGTTAAAGTGTCTATACTACTCAAAGTGATCTACAGATTCAATATGACCCCATTAAAATACCAATGTCATTTTTTGCAGCTAGAAAAAAATAATTCTATGCTTTGTACAGAACCAAAAAAAAAAAAGAGTCCAAATAGCCAAAACAACCTTAAGCAAAAAGGAAAAATCAGAAGGCATCACTTTATCAGACTTCAAACTGTAATACACGGCTATAGTCACCAAAGCAGCATGGTACCAACCGAAGAACAGAGACATAGACCAATGGATCAGAACAAAACCCAGATATAAAACCATCCTCAAAATGCCATCTGATCTTTGATAAAGCAGACAACATACACTGGAAAAAATAATCCCTATTCAATAAATGGTGCTGGGAAGATGAAACATTATCCACCTCTCTCACCACTCACAAAAATTAATTCATGAAGGATAATAGACTTAAACCTAAGGCATGAAACTATATATGGAAGATAATGTTGGAAAAACTCTTATAGACATCAGCCTATATGAATTTATGAAGAAGACCCCAAAGGCAGTCATAGCAACAAAAATTAACAAATGGGACATGATTAAATTTAAAAGCTTTTGCACAGCCAAGGAAACAATCAATAGAATTAACATATAACCTACAGAATGGTAGAAAATGTTTCATGGTATACATCCAATACAGGGCTGACAACCAGAATCTATACAGAGCCCAAGCAAATCAATAAGAAAAAAATCAGGCAGTCCCATAGAAAAGTGAGCAAAAGTCATGAATGGAAGTTTTTCAAAAGAAGATAGACTAATGGCCAATAAACACATGGAAAAATGCTTAATGTCTCTAATCATCAGAGAAATGCTAATCAAAACCACAATGAAGAACCACCTACTTACACTGAGAATGGCTTTTATCACTCCTACCCCAAACAAGTGCTGACATGGATTCAGAGAGAAAGGAACACTTATAATCTATTCGTGGGA
The DNA here is from genome assembly GCA_963574575.1 of Galagoides demidoff. Lineage (NCBI taxonomy): Eukaryota > Metazoa > Chordata > Mammalia > Primates > Galagidae > Galagoides > Galagoides demidoff. The sequence goes on from CAUYQV010080445.1 coordinate 17,595, forward strand.
CTTCATACAAGCACTTCCATGGAGAGTAGTATGGAGAGGCTTCAGAGAACTACAAGTAGACCTACCATTTGGTCCAGCAATCCCTTTATTGGGTGTATACCAAAGGGAAAAAAAGACATTCTATCAAAAAGACACAGTACCGGAATGTTTATTGCAGCACAATTCACAATCCTAATAAATGTGGAATCAACCCAAATGCCCATCAATGCATGAGTGAATTAAGAAAATGTGGTTTATGTGTACCATAGAGTACCATTCAGACATACAAAAATATGGTGGACTAATACTTTTTGCAACAACCTGGACAAAGAGTGATATTTTGTAAGAATGAAAAAAGAAATATCACATGTATTCACAATTAATCTGGAACTAATTAATACACACCCATGTGCACATTTGGTACTAAAATTCAAAGAAAAGCAAGCAGGTAGGAGGAGTCAAGAGAGGAGCAGTAAATTCACACCTGACAGGTGCAATGCAGGCCATCTGGGTGAGGGGTACGCTTATGAGTCAGAATGTACAAAAGAGATTGATATAATCAAAACATTTGCATCCCTATAATGTTCTGAAATAAAAAATGTCCTTAATGTTCTCAATAATAAAAGATTTTAAAAACCTATACACTATAACAGTGAAATGAAGTTAGGCTATAAATCAGGGTAAAAGTTTGTGTAGGTAAAAAGCAGCAAAAATAAAAGGGGAAGGTAAGGAGCCCAAAGGATGAAATATAACTCTAATCTATGATGGAGGCAGTAAAGATAGAATTGACATGACAGAAAATAAAATAAGTGATGGGAAGAATGAATTTCAAAGTTTATTTCAAAATGCAGAAAAAAAGAACAGAAATTTAAAAGATGAGAGAAAGAATGTATAAATGGATAATAAAAACAAAACTCCAGTGTTATTAATTAGTGTTCCAGACAATACCAAAAGAAAATGAGACAGAAGCAATAACTAAAGATGTAATACAAGAAAATTTTAAAATGTTAGAATAAAAAGACTTTCTAATATGGAAGATTAGTTTAAAAAAAGGAAAACAAAGCAACAACACCTACTAAAATTCTCACATTTCAGGGATATTATATGCATCCAGGCAGTAATAAGCAAAGTTAGAAAAATTAATGTGGAAATATAATATAAGGTCATATCAGAATACCACTCTCCTAAATAGAGTGGACCAAAGAGAACTTAAACTTCTGTTAAAAGACAATTTAAAAGTAAACATCAGACCAGGCACAGTAGCTCACGAACTGTAATGCCAGCTCTTGGGATATGCAGGCGGGTGGTTTGCTTGAGCAAGAGCAAGAACCCACCTCTGAAAAATAGCTGGGCATTGTGGTGGGTGCCTGTAGTCCCAGTTGCTTGGGAGGCTCAGACAAAAGAATTGCTTAAGCCCAAGAGTTTGAGGTTGCTGTGAGCTGTGATGCCACAGCACACCACTCTACCAAGGGTGACAAAGTGAGACTCTGTCTCCAAAAAAAAAGTAAACATCAATAAGATAATTGATGTTTATCAAAGGATAATTACAGACAAAATTTAAAACAAGAACAAAATTAATAGTGTAACAAC
>CAUYQV010080447.1:0-21238 GCA_963574575.1 Galagoides demidoff
AGTAGAATATAAATGTCTTAACACAATAATAAAATGACATGAAGGCTATGTTAACCAGTTTGATGAAAATATTTCAGATTGTATATGAAAACACCACTCTGTACCCCATGATTGCATTAATGTACACAGCTATCATTTAATAAAAAAAAAAAAAGAGAGAGAGGCAGAGGTTGGCTGACTGGATACATAAACTCAGACCACATACCTGCTGCATACAAGAATCTCATCTTACCTTAAAGGATAAAAATAGACTCAGGGTGAAGGGATGGACATCTATAATACAGGCAAATGGAAATCAGAGAAAAACAGGGGTTGCAATTTTATTTGCAGATACAATTGCTTTTAAACAACAAAGATAAAGAAAGATAAGGATGGCCACTACATACTTGTCAAGGGAAACACCCAGCATGAAGAGATTTTGATAATTAACATTTATGCACCCTAGTAGAATTCTCCTCAATTTATAAAGCAAACCCTAATGGATATCAACAACTTGATATCTTCCAGCACTATAATAGTTCGAGATTTTAACACCCTTTTGACAGTTCTGGATAGATCCTCCATGAAGAAAGTAAACAAAGAAATATTAGACTTAAACCTGACCTAGAATGAATGGACTCAACATACATCTACAGGACATTTCATCCTAATAAAAATGAATATACATTCTTCTCATCAACCCACGGATCATTCTCCAAAATTGCTCATATCTTAGGACACAAGTCTAACCTCAGCACATTTAAAAGAATAGAAATTATTTCTTGTATCTTCTCAGATCACCATGGAATAAAAGTTGAACTCAACAACAATAGGAATCTTCATACTCAAAGTCATGGAAACTAAATAATCTTAGGCTGAATGATAGCTGGGTCAAAGACAAGATTAAGAAGGAAATCACCAAATTTTTGGAACAAAATGATAATGAAGACACAAATTATCAAAACCTGTGAGATACTGCAAAGGCAGCCCTAAGTGGGAAATTTATAGCTTTGGAAGCCTTCATCAAAAAAACAGAAAGAGAGAAAGCCAACAACTTAATGGATCATCTCAAGCAACTGGAAAAGGAAGAACATTCCAACCCCAAACCCAGCAGAAGAAAAGAAATAACCAAAATTAGGGCAGAATTAAATGAAATTGGAAACAAAGAAATAATTAAGAAGATTCTTTTCAAAAGAAAGCAAAAGTTGGTTTTTGAAAAGATTAATAAAATTGATAAACCCTTGGTCAACCTAACCAGAAACAGAAAAGTAAAATCTCTAATATTGTATATCAGAAATGATAAAGGAGAAATAACAACAGACACCTCAGAAATTCAAAACATCCTCAATGATTATTACAAAAACTATATTCTCAGAAATATGAAAATCTGAAGGAAATGGACCATACCTGTAAGCACGCCACCTTCCTAGAATCAACCAGAGAATTAGAAATCTTCAGTAGACCTACATCAATCACTGAAACAGCATTGACAATACTAAATCTCCCAAAAAGAAAAGTCCGGGATCAGATGGTTTCACATCAGAATTCTATCAAACCTTTAAAGAGGAACTGGTATCTATATTATACAACCTTTTCGAAAGCACAGAAAAAGAAGGAATATTTCCCAACACATTATCAACCTGATCCCCAAACCAGGAAAGGATCCAACAAGGAAAGAAAATTATAGAACAATATCATAAATGAATATTGATGCAAAAATATTCAATAAGATCTTAGCAAACATAATTCAACAACACATCAAAAAAAAATATACACCCTGATCAAGTTGGTCTTATCCCTATTTACCAGGTAGGTTCAACATACATAAATCTATAAATATAATACTTCACATAAACAAAATAAAAAACAAAGACTATATGATTCTCTCAATTGATGTAGAAAAAGCTTTTGATAATATCCAGCATCGACAGCTAGGCGCCTATGGCTCAAGTGGCTAAGGTGCCAGCCACATACACCCAAGGTGGCAGGTTCGAATCCAGTCCAGGCCCGCCAAACAACGATGGCTGCAACCAAAAAATAGCCGGGCATTGTGGCGGGCACCTGTGGTCCCAGCTACTTGGGAGGCTGAGGCAAGAGACTCGCTTGAGCCCAGGAGTGGGAGGTTGCTGTGAGCTGAGATACCACAGCACTCTACCCAGGGGGACAGCTTGAGGCTCCTGTCTCAAAAAAAAAAAAAATCCAGCATTGTTTCACGATCAGAAACTTAAGAAAATAGGCATAAAAAGGACATTTCTTAAACTGATAGAGGCTGTATACAGCAAGCCTACAGCCAATATCATACTAAATGGAGTAAAATTGATAACATTTCCACTCAGATCTGGAACTAGACAAGGATATCCATTGTCTCCACTGCTATTCAACATAGTAATGGAAGGCTTAGCCATCGCAATCAGGCAAGAGAAGGCAATCAAGAGTATCCAAATGGGGTCAGAGGAGATCAATTCTCACTCTTCGCTGATGATATGATCCTATACCTGTAAAATCCCAGGGACTCAACTACAAAACTCTAGAAGCAATCAAGGAATACAGCAGCATCTCAGGATACAAAATCAATACTTATAAATCAGTAGCTTTTATAAATGCCAACAATAGGCAAGCTGAAAATATAGTCAAGGACTCTATTCCTTTTACAGTAGTGCCAAATAATATGAAATATTTGGCAATGGACCTAACAAAGGACATGAAAGATCTTTATAAAGAGAAATGTGAGACGCAAGAAAACCATAACCTACAAAGGAAAGAGTATTAGAATGACTGCGGATCTTCCTGCTGAAATCTTTCAGGTTAGAAGAGGATGGTCAGCAACTTTTAATCTCCTAAAACAAAACAACTTCCAACCCAGGATCCTATATCCAGCTAAACTGAGTTTTATCTATGATGAAGAAATTAAATACTTTAATGACATCCACATGTTGAAGAAATTTGCCAAAACTAAGCCAGCTCTGCAGGAAATTCTCAAACCTATCCTCCATAATGGCCATTGCAATCCCCCACTACAAAAGTAAACTCGTCCAGAAACTTCTGATCAAATTCCAACTTCCACAGGGGCGAAAGGATGAAAAATGTCTACTGGACTTTTGAGCAATTTGAAGATCAATATCTCACCAGGTCTTTCAATAATTTCAATCAATGTGAATGGCCTAAACTGCCCTTTAAAGAGGCACTGATTGGCTGATTGGATACAGAAACTCAGACCAGATACCTGTTGTGTCCAAGAAACAAATATTACTTTAAAAGATAAATACAGACTTAGGGTGAAGAGATGGTCATCTACATTCCAAGCAAATGGAAACCAGAAAAAAGCAGGTGTTGCAATTTTATTTGCAGATACGTTGGTTTAAACCAACAAAAATAAGCAAAGATAAGGATGGCCATTTTATATTTGTCCAGGGTAATACCCAAGATGATGAGATTTCAATTATCAATATCTATGCACCCAACCAGAATGCACCTCAATTTATAAGAGATACCCTAACAAGCATGAGCAACTTGATCTCTCCCAGCTCTATCATAGTCAGAGATTTTAACACTCCTTTGATAGTGTTGGATTGATCCTCCAATAAGAAGCTCAGCAAAGAAATTTTAGATTTAAATTTAACTATTCATCTTTTGGACCTAACTGACATCTACAGAACATTTCATCCAAACAAATCTGACTACACATTTTACTCTTCGGTCCATGGAACATACCCCAAAATTGATCACATCTTAGGCCATAAGTCTAACCTAAGTAAATTTAAAAGAATAGAAATTATTCCATGCATCTTCTTAGACCATCATGGAATAAAAGTTGAACTCAGTAACAACAGGAATCTGCAGTCTCATACAAAAACATGGAAGCTAAATAACCTTATGCTGAATGACAGATGGGTCAGAGATGAGATCAAGAAGGAAATTACCAAATTTTTAGAACAAAATGATAATGAAGACACAAGTTGTCAGAACCTCTGGGATACTGCAAAGGCAGTCCTAAGAGGGAAATTATAGCTCTGCAACCCTTCCTCAAGAGAATAAAAAGAGAGGAAGTTAACAAGTTAATGGGACATCTCAAGTAACAGGAAAAGGAAGAACAGTCCTACATAGATCTTCCATTTGATCCTGCAATCCCATTACTAGGTGACTACCCAGAAGAAAAAACATCATTTTACCATAAAGACATTTGTACTAGAATGTTCACTGCAGCACAGTTAACAATCACTAAGGCATGGAAGCAACTCCAGTGCCTATCAACACATAAATGGATCAATAAACTATGATACATGTATACCATGGTATACTATACAGTGATCAAAGATGGGGAATTTACAACTTTTCTATTTACCTGGATGGAATTGAAGAACATTCTTCTTAGTAAAGTATCACAAGAATGGAAAAACAAATATCCAATGTACTCAATAGTAGTATGAGACCAATAGGTAAACAACTACATTCCCCCCAGAAGAAAAAATTCACAATTAAGCACAAGTGGCAGGGAGGGGAGAGGAGAGAAAAAGGAGGTGGAGGAGGGAGGGAGATTGGTAAGCTTTTACCTAATGGAAACAGCGGAAGGATATATGGCACAGCCCTGGATAAAGGGCTCAACTACAACTTGCACTCTGCCTACAAAATGCAAACAATATAATCTAATCATTTGTACTCTCATATTAATCTGAAATTTTTAAAAAATCAAAAAAAAGTTGTTTTTTCTTTGAAAGGTTAAGCAAAATTGACAGACCTTTATCCAGACTGAGAAAAAAGAGAGAAGAACCAAATAAATAAAATCAGATATGGGAAAAAGAGACTTTGCAACAGATGCTGCAGAAATTCAAAAGATCATTAGACTACCATGAGCAACTACATACCATTAAATTGTAAAATCTAGGGAAAAATGCATAAATTCCTAGACACATATAACCTATCAAGATTGAAGCAGGGAGAAATCCAAAATCTGAAAAATATCCAGTAACAAATAACAAGACAGTAGTAATAAAAAATTTCTCTCCCCAAAGCCCAGAACTTGATAGCTTCAATACTGATTTCTACCAAATATTCAAGGAGGAAGTAATACCAATTCTACATAAACTGTTCCAAAGAAATAGAGGAAGAGATACTCCCAAACTTATATTCTCATCTATGTAGCACTTTGGCATCCAAACCAAATAAAGACACTACAGAAGAAGAAGACGATAGGCCAATGTCTCTGATGAACAGACAAAAAATCCTCAGCAAAAAACTTGCAAACCAAATTCAACAACACTTGAAAGGATTATTCATTGTGATTAAATGAGATTCATCCTAGGGATGTAAGGATGGCTCAAAATATGCCAATCTATCAATGTGAATCATACAAGAGAACAAAGGACAAAAATCATATGTTCGTTGAAATTGATGCTGAGAAAGCGTTTGATGAAATTCAACATCCCTTAGTGATACCAACTCTGAAAAAACTGAGTATAGAAGAAACGTATCTCAATATAATAAATGCCATATATGGCAGATACACAGCTAATATCATAGTAAATGAGGAAAAACTGATAGCCTTTTATCTAAGATCTGGAACAAGACAAGGATGCCAACTGTCACCACTGTTACTTAAACATAGTATTGCATGTTCTAGCTAGAGCAATTGGACAAGAGAAACAAATAAAGGACATCAAAATTAGAAAAGAAGAACTCAAACTAATCTTTGGTTGCAGATGATATGATCTTATGTCTATAGAAACCTAAGGACTCCAGAAAAAAATTATTAGAATTGATAAATAAATGCAGTAAAGCTGCAGGACACAGAATCAACATATAAAAATCAGTAGCATTTCTATATGCCAAGAGTAAACAATCTGAAAAAGAAACCAAGAAAGTAATTCCATCTCCAATAGCTATAAATGAAATAAAATACCCAGGAATATACTTAGTGAAAGAAGTGAAAGTTCTCTATAAAGAAAACTATAAAACATTAATGAAAGAAATTAAAGAGGACACACAAAATAATGCAAAGATTGTCTATGCTCATGGATTTGAATAATCAATATTATTAAAATATTCAGACTACCTAAAGCAATCTACAGATTCAATGCAATCCCTGTCAAAATATCAACAAAATTCTTCAAAGAAATAGAAAATAATAGTCCTAAAATTTATATGGAATCACAGGAGGCTCCAAATAGCCAAAGCCATACTGAGCAAAATATCAAAACTACAGGAATAACATTACCTGAGTTCAAGTTGTACTACAGAGCTGTAGTAATCCTAATAGCCTGGTACTGGCATAAAGGTAAATACATAGACCAGTGGAACACAATAGAGAATGCAGAAATAAATTATGTTCTTTGACAAAGTTGTAGAGAACATACAATGGAGAAAAGATAGACAGTCTCATTACTGAATGGTGCTGGGAAAACTGAATATCCTTATGCAGAAGAATGAAACTAGACCCTTATCTGTCATAATTACAAACATTTTAAGAAGTTGTATTAAAGACTTAAATCTAAGACATGAAACAACTAAGATAAAATATTGGAGAAGTGCTTCAGGATATTGGTCTGTGCAAGGACTTTTTGAGTAAAACCGCCAAAGCACAGGCAACCAAAGCAAAATTGGACAAGTAAGATCACATCAAACTAAAAAGTTTCTGTACAGCAAAGAAATCAACAAAGTAAAGACAACCTACAGCATGGGAAGAAATATTTGCAAAGTATCTATGTGACAATGAATTAATAACTAGAATACATGAGGTTGCATAATTAAGTTCACAAACTCATCCTAGAAAAAGTGCTACATACCTCATTGCTAATATCACTAAGGTTACATTCAAAGTACTCCCCTTGAGAAGGTATACACCAATGCCAGTTCCTGGTCTACCCTTCAAAGTAATTTGAGAACTTTATTTTTGGAATGGCCATCAGAGCTTCTGTCATACAAGGTTTGAGAATTAAATTTGCGAATTCATCTTAGAAAAAATTGTATATATCTAAATCCAAAAGAAAGCAGTTCAGTATATCAAGAAGATACCTATTCTTTCATGTTTATTGCAGCACTATTCGCAATAGCCAAGATTTGGAATCAACCTAAGTGCTCATCAACAGATGAAGGGTAAAGAAATGTGGTACATATATACAATAGAATATCATATAGCTATAAAGAGAATGAAATCCTGCCCTTTGCAGCAACATGAATGCAAGTAGTGAACATTGTGTTAAGTGAAGTAAGCTAAGCACAAACAAGTCTTCCATATTATCACTCATATATTGGAACTCAATATTAAAACAAGTGATTTTATGTAGACAGAGAGTAGAATGGTAGCTACCAGAGACTGGGAAGGGCAGTGGGAGGTGGGGATAAAGTGGGAATGGCTGATGGGTGCAAAAATATAGGTAGATAGACAGAATGAACAATGTTTCATAGTATAACAAAGTCACTATAATCAACAATAAGATAAGGCACACTTTAAAATAACTAAAAGAGTAGAATTGGAATGTTCCTAGAACAGAGAAATGACAGATGCCTGAGACGATGGATATACTAATTGATCTGATTTGACTAATACACATTGTGCACTTGTATCAAAGCATCACATGTACCCTATAAATATATACAAATATTATGTACCCATAACAATTAATAATTTTTAAAAATAAAATAAACCAAAAAAGTGGAGTCTAAAAGAAAAGATTTATTACATCAGGGAAGAGGAGTATTATATTAACCTGAAGATGCAGGAGATAATCTACTTTTTTTTTTTTTTTGAGACAGAACCTCAAGCTATCCCCCTGGGTAGAGTACCATGGCATCACAGCTCATAGCAACCTCCAACTCCTGGGCTCAAGCAAGTCTCCTGTCTCAGCCTCCCAAGTAGCTGGGACTACAGGCACCCGCCACAACGCCCAGCCATTTTTTGGTTGCAGCCATCATTGTTGTTTGGTGGGCCCGGTCTGGGGATTCGAACCGGCTACCTTAGGTGTATGTGGCTGGCACCTTAGCCGCTTGAGCCACAGGCGCTGAGCCGATAATCCTACTTTTTAAAAGCTGAGCTACATGTTATAAAAGACTATATTTAGAAAGAAAGCATTGGTTGTTCTTAAGGAAAATAAAGAAAATAGGGACTGTAAGGAAAAAAAAGTTGAGATGTGAGGAAAATTAGCTTATATACCAAAGGACTTTATGGAATATGGGCTCAGATAAAGAGGGAAAAATGGCAAGAGATACAAAAATGTAATAATAAAATTTAGAGCCCAATCAGGAAAGAATATATTTAACACTGCTGGAAAGTAATCAGTGGTGAAGAGAAGTGATGAGAAGCAACAATATCAAAGAAACAGAAGGTAGATTTGAAGACAAGAGCATGGACACCTGCTTTCCCAGAGAAAATCCATTTTCCTGAAGAAGAAACAAAAGAAATAATACAGTAATTGGTGGTACAACAGAAGAACACAGGCTTCAACTGCAGAATACAAAAAATGATTAATGAATAGAAACTCATGTATAACATATCCTGGTGCTAGTTTTGAATTTTGAGATAAAAGAAAAATGTATCCAGGTAGAAAAATCAGGTTGCCTAAGAAAGAATAAGAATTTGATCAGCTTCATATTTTCCCTGCACCATTAAATTCCAGAGAGCAAGTAATACCATCTAGCTAATGTTGAAGGGAAAATGGTTCAGAGAGAAAACATTTTTGTCAGGTGAATTTGCTATCTGATTCTGACAGAAGTACAAAGTTGAAAAATTAAAATATCCAATTTCCATGAAGCTGATGAGACATTTATTACCTTATACTGTCAGGACAGGTACACATTTAATAAAGTCCTTCTGGAGAATACAAACACACACACACCCATTGCATTTCCAGTTACATGGCAATCTCTCCATATAATCCTTACACTGTAGTATAAGGAAGCAGGCTAAGTTTATGGAAACATTTTTATCTGTATGAAAAAATGGAATAACCTATAACTTATCTTACGTGTATTTGAAATCACTGCTATAGAATGAAGGCTATGTTAACCAGTTGGATGAAAGTATTCCAAATTGTATATAGAAACAATCCACTGTACCCCATGATAGTATTAATGTACACAGCTATGACTTAATAAAAAATAAAAAAGAGAAAATATAAAAAAACTACTACAATGCAATTTATACTGCACATTTAATGTATAAACCCCCATATAATAAAACTGCATATGTCTCATGTTCATATATGCACCTAAATTCATAGACAAACTAAATGGACAGGCACAGAACTGATAAAAGCTTCTTTGGAGGAAAAATGAAATTGGTCATACGTGGGAGATTGAGTGGAGCAATTTTCTTCATCTACATTCTTGGAATTTTTCAGAATGGTAATATACTCAGTATGTATACATTTTGGATTACTTTTATAATGCTATAAATAACATGGAACCATGAAAAAATAAAATTTTAAAACAATTTATAAAAATATATGTATATGAAAAAATGATAGAATTTAACAAAGGAAAAAATAGCCATCAAAAGAGATGGTCAATGGCTCAGCACCCATTGTTCAGTGGTTAGAGCACCAGCCACATACACTGGTGCTGGCAGATTTGAACCTGGCCCATGCCTGCTGGAACAACAATGAAAACTACAACAAAAAATAGCCAGGCATTGTGGAGGGCATCTGTAGTCCTAGGTACATGGGAGGCTGAAGCAAGAGAATCACTTAAGCCCAAGAGTTTGAGATTGCTGTGAGCTGTGACACCACACAGCACTCTACCAAGGGTGACATAGTGAGAATTTGTCTCAAAAATAAATACATAAATAAATAAATGGTCAAATCAAAGAATGCAAATATTCTTGCCCACTTACAATGAATTTAAAAAAAGACAACAATTGTAACTGCATCACAACTTTGTCTATAGACATCTTGATGACCAAAATAAACAAATGATGAACAAAAATTGAACAACAGAAGAAATAATAAAAACAAAGAAAGAACCCACTGTAATTGGTTTCATAGTTTTTATTACTTGTAACTAAAAAAAGAAAAAGTCAATGGGAAGTGAAGTGAATGGCAAGGGAATTGAAACATTTATTCTATGTTTCAGAGATAAGAGACACTCAAGATGTTGACAACAAGATGTCAGTTACATTAGGTAATATGCTCTTATAACATTATTCATTGAAATCTAAAGACATAGCAACTCAGTGTAAGCAGCTCCATAGTAAGAACAAGACAGTTCAGTACAAAGGTATAGCTTCAATGGGATAAGTCATAGCCTATCTAGCAAAATAGATGGCTTGCATATCTTCACAATAATCCTCTATAAAGACAATTTTTTTTCATAAAGTATTTTGACAAAGTTTGCAAAGCGGTCTTTTTGGTCATATCTATTTGGGAATATATATGATGCATGAGAGTATCACTAGAGTAGTACCAACAATCAGATCTTTAAAAAGTAGAGGGAGGAGAAAGAGGTCACTTTCCAGTGGAATGATGGAGCAAACTATGCAAAACTTCTGCTCTGAGTCAGGCCTTTAAAGGAATGGGAGATTTTCAGTAGTTGGAGTTTAGGTGGATGGGAGTTAGTGAAAGCATATCCATGTGCAAGACAGCTATATTAAAAAGTACGCTAGACTTGAAGTTAAGAGATATGAGTAACAAACTCATATTTTATGAAAAACACGAACAAAACAACTGAGTTCATAAAGTAGAAGGAAAGTTCAGTAGGACACTAAAGGCAAGTCTGCTGGATTGAAGTAGATAATTTGTATAAGGGAACAATAAGAGTTGAGAGTGGGCTGGATTGAACCATAAGGTAGCAACAATCAATATGCTCCTTTTTACTTTGTGTCTACAGAGATTCCAACTAAGGTTCCTGGAAAATAGACAAGAATGGCATATTCTTTGTAGATAAGCTGCAAAGAAGCTTAGAATTCATTTAGTCAACTCTTTGATTTCAGGGAAGAAAATATGATGCCCACAGAAGTAAAGCATATCACATCTCCTCCTGGAATGTTTCCTTTTTGAAGCCAGAACGATGCTGACAAAATGCCAGACTATTGTGTGATGAGGGAGATCCTGGATGTTTCACACTAAGCTGAACCCTGAACAGAAATCATTGTTATTTTAAGTCATTCATTTTTTAGCTTGTTTGTTACTTAATACTAGATAACTGAAATAATGGAGAAAAGTGACTATATATTCTCTAGGCTTCTTTAACTTTTCTGGCAAGAACCATTTTTTTTTTTTGCAGTTTTTGGCCAGGGCTAGATTTGAACCCATCACCTCCAGTATATGGAGCCAGTGTCCTACTCCTTTGAGCCACAGGTGCTGCCCTTCTTCTTCTTCTTTTTTTTTTTGGATACAGAGTCTCACTGTGTTGCCCTGGCTACAATGCCATGGTGTCACAGTTTACAGCAACCTCAAACTCCTGGACTCTAGTGATCCTCTTACCTCGGCCCCCCAAGTAGCTGGGACTACAGGCCCTTGCCATAACACCTGGCTAGTTTTTCTATTTTTGATAGAGATGGAGTCTCACTCTTGTTCAGGCTGGTCTCTGAACTCCTGAGCTCATATGATCCACTTGCCTAGGCCTCCCGGAGTGCTAGGATTACAGGTGTTAGCCACTGTGCCTGGCCTCTAGCAAGAACCTTTTTCAACCCTTTCCTATCTTCTCTCATTCCAGCAAATTTTTCCTCCAAGCAGCTATTTTCTCCATCACTACTTGATTTCCCCAGAGCATTCTTTACTTTTATACCCCATGATCTCAAATGCATCTTATCTATCCTCTCCTTATCTAGGTTATACATTGTGCAAAAGCAGAAACATGACAAGTAGTTTTTTTTATCACTAATAAGAACACTGCAGGAAGAAAATTGGCCCTGATCCATCTCATTATTACAATCATTAGCCAGCACACAGGTGAGTAATTGCCAGATGTCAGATATTCCTCAGATTTTTTCTTTCTCAGACTGTAGGGAAAGAGGCTGCTCAAACATGGATGACTGGTGGCCTTAGCAAGTGACTCTTCTGACCTTTCTTCCTCTGTCTCCCACCAAACCCCTGTCCTCCTATCCATGGTGTTCTGTGAGGATCATCTCTGATCCCATCAAATCCTTCAGGCATACCTAGTGCTGCCAGTATAGTTTTCATCACTTTACCTTAGAACAGAGTTAGTCAAAGGTTCCTTTGAGTTCTGGGAGAGAGAGAGATGGGAAGGCAGAATTCATCTTCCTTCCGTTTCATATGGTGGTGTTCCTCTGCTAATGAAGTGTCTGAAATACATAATCCTAAAGTTTGGTTCCCAAAGTACTCAAAGATGTGAAGAAAAGTCAATATTTTTTTGTAGAGACAGAGTCTCACTCTATCACTCTCTGTAGAGTGCTGTGGCATCACAGCTTGCAGCAACCTCCAACTCCTGGGCTTAGGCAATTTTCTTACCTCAACCTCCCTAGTAGCTGGGACTACAGGTGCCCACCACAACACCCAGCTATTTTTGTTGTTGTTGTTGTTGTTGCAGTTTGGCCAGGGCCAGGTTTGAACCCACCACCCTCTGTACATGGGGCTGGCACCCTAGCCAATGAGCCACAGGCGCCACCCGAAAAGTCAAATTGTTAGAACTAAATTATTCTTTCCTCAGAAGCCACACATAGTATCCTAGGTCTCACAACAACTGAACTTGGACAAGCAAGGGATATTGTTTCACAGAAGTCAATTTATTTATTAATCTCCTGAGATGGATATATAGTATCTTTAATTTTATTTTCTGAAAAGTTGGTTCTGTCAGATATAGAAAGGTTTAACTAATGTTATTTCACCGATGAAATAAATTAAAAATAGCAGCAGTGTCTGCTAATTTTCTCATAAGGATTTGAAAGAAGTATAGATGTTCACAGGGAAATTCCAATGGACACAGTTAGGTGATATTGTTTAGTCCTAGGAAACTTAAATTATTCAAAAGAACTTATCTCAAAATTTAGAACTGAATGTGAATATCACCTGGGATCTGAGTTAACTTCACAGACAAATCAAAATAACAGAGTTAGGAAAAAGTTACTTATTTCTTGCCAGCAATAAAATTCCATTTGTTATCAATAGAGCCTAATGATGGTAATCAAAAATAACCAGTAACTAACATTAACTTACTACTCATATAATTCCTATGGGAAAACTCACTTGGTAAATCAGAATTTTTCTCTGAGGGATTTTGGGAGGGTGTTCATCTAATTTGTCATAAAAATTAGGGTAATTTTCAGAGTAAAAGGAGGTTCCACAAATAATTACTGAAGGGCAAGATGCATAAAATAGGATTGTCCTGGGAAACTGTGGATGCGTGGTTTCCCTAAACATAGGAATATAAAAAATTCTGTACTAAAAAATATCCTTGCAAATATTTTTTTGTCATTCTCCAAAGGACTACCATTCCAGGGAATACTTTTAATGTACAATACCTAATGGGCTTCAATAACAGCACTTGTTTTTACTAGCCACACTTCAATGTAAAAAATTATATGAATTTTAACCTTTTTCATATATGACAAAAATCAAAGCACTGCATAAAGAAGAATTTTACCAAAAACAAACAAACAAACAAAAAAATAGATGTGGAACTACATTGCTAGGCTCTACTTAAAGAGAACTTGACTGGTAGAGTGACCTTTTGGGGACAATGGAACAAGATTTCTGAGAGTAGACTCACATCAGAGAATCTAGAAAGGGATCTGGATGACACAGAAGGCAAACTCCATTTGGGCTACAGCATTTTCTCAAGCTGTCGCAGACAAGTCTTCCCTGTATTAAGGTCTACCACCCCATGTTCAGTATGGACAAAAGCAAAATGATGTTAAAATGGTCAAAACCTAAACCTATTTGACAGTTTATATTTGATAGAGCAGACCAAGAAAAAATAATGGAGCTGAAACTTGAAAAATTGTTAAAAGAACTAAATACATGTTGTTGGAAGTTAAAATCTAGTGAATGCTTTGGTAACAATTTCTTAAAGAGTTCCTCTGATGGGATATTTCTTTGAGTTAGCAATGTTGCTGGATTCTGAAGAAAGTGGGGCAGGGGGTAGTAGGAAGTGAAAAAGAGAGAAGAGGTGTCCTTGAGCTTAGTGTAGAAGCCACATTATTCACCCATTACCACCCATATGCCAACTGGAGTTATGGGAAACAATACTGATTGGTTTAAAATTTAACAGATCAGATTCAGATGGGGAACATCAATCAATATTTACGGATAGAAAAAAAGGGTTACATTAGTTTCTGTATTTAGTTTCCACCTCTTCCCTCAGGGAACTAATATAGTATGGCTTAAGTCGGCTTTAGTTAATTTTGTTTAATTTTTTAATCTAAAAATGCTTTTAGATTCACAGAAAATTGCAAAAATAATATACCCATACCTTGTTTCTCCTACTATTACCATCTTATACCATGTGTGCAAAAAAAAATCTATACACATTTTAAGAGATGTTATCTATGTATTACTTTTATTTGTCTAAGTTGAATTGAATTATGGTAGCAATGTGTAGTATGATGTTTGCTTAAATATGGCATTAATCAAATGAATGCTAGCATCACCATGCAATAGGCAGGACAGTCAAAGAAAATGACAGAAGCATGGATATTGTTCACAGAGCACAAGACCATTTTGAAGTGGTATTTAAAATTCAAGAATGTTGTATTGTGGAAGTATGACCACAATGGAGGTGTCAATAATGCAATAGAACCTCCTAAACACCTAAGAATTGCATGTATTCATGTGCAAAAAGAAGTCGATTTGTCTGGTATGGACTGTCATTAAAGAGACTAATTGGACCATTCCTTTGTGAAGGTAGCATTACTGGTCAAGTGTATCTAGACATGCTATGCAAATCCATCTTATCTGCAATTCATACACTTTTTGGGAATGATCAATTTTACCTCCAACAAGATGACACCCCACCATTTTCCATGAGTTGTGAGAGCTTACCTCAATAAGAATAAACTGGGACAATGGATAGGACAAATTGTGAGTTTCCCCCATGTTCTCCTGACTTACACCTCTTGACTTAATAACCTATCCCTTGAAAAGATAAGATGTACTGTATAAAACCAGCCACACCAGTGGTACTTCAGAAAGAAATTGAAGCAGCACGCACAGCAGTATAAGAGGACACTTTGGTCAGTGTTGCTCAACACTCATTCACTATAATCAGAAGTGTCTGGACCCTAATGGTAACCACTTTTAGCACCTTTTTTTTTTTTTTTTTTAAAGAAATGTTGACCAAAACACTTTTTTTTAAATTGGCGAAATTCCTGCAAACTGTTTCCTTTCTTTTTTATTTATTTATTTATTCATTTTTTTAAAATTTATTATTGGGAATTCATTGAGGGTACAAAACCAGGTTTCACTGATTGCATTTGTTAAAGTCCCTCTTACAATTGTGTCTTGCCCCCAAAGCACCTCTTATAATTTGCAGAAGTCAAATGTGACTTGTGTTCATCCTTTGTTATTGGTATACATTAAGTATTACAATTTTAATACATTTTTCCCTTTCATAAAATCTGTATACATTTTTTGGCACCCTCTGTATTACCATGGTACATTTGTTACAATTAGTGAATCGATATTGAAACATTATTTACTGAATGCCATGCTTAATTCAGATTGTTTTGATTTTTATCTAATTTTCCTTCTCTGCTCCAAGATTCCATCCAGGCTACTGTAGCACAGTTAGTTGTCATGTCTCTTTAGGTTTCTCTTGGTTATGACAGTTTTTCAGACTTTCCCTGTTTTTTGAGGATCTTGATAGTTCTGAGAAGTACTAGATATGTACTTTGTAGAATAGCCCTCAATTGGGATTTGTCTGATATTTTTCTCATGCTTAGATTTGGGCTGTAGATTTTGAGAAGGAAGACCTTAGAGGTAAAGTGCACTTATCAGCTCATCAGATCAAAGATGAATACTATCAATGTGACTTATCACTGTTGATTTGGTCACCTGACTGATGTGCTTGTCAGTTATCTCCACTGTACAGCTACTCTTTTTATTTCTCCCTTTCCAACCTATGCCTTAAACATGGCATAGTCCATATTTAAGCACTGAGGAGTTATGTCCCTCCTCCTTGGTGAGTAAGTTATCTATGTAAATTATTTGGAATTCTGCATGGGAGCTTTGTCCATTCTCAATTTACTTATGTATTTACTCATGTATTCAATCTTTTATAACACTATGGATTTGTGATATTTATTTTATACTCTAGGCCAGGGGTCCTCAAACTTTTTAAAGAAGGGGCCAGTTCACTGTCCCTCAGACCATTGGAGGGCTGGACCACGGGCCCTGGGATGAGTCAGCTGCTAAGCAGGATAGGCAGTGGTGGCAAAAACCCCTGGCAGGCCAGATAAATGTCCTGGGTGGGCTGCATGTGGCCCACAGGCTGTAGTTTGAGGATGCCTGCTCTAGGTTATAATCTAATACTTTTTTGCTGCTCAAATTTTTTCAACTTAGAACTCATTCAGAGTTCTAAGAGTTATAAAGAGTTCATTAAGAACTCTTTCAGCTGATTCCTGTACCTTTTTGACATATACCAGCATTGTGGCTACTTTTTGTGTTTTGTTTGTACACTTCCTTAGTATCTGGCACTATACAATGTTCCAGGCCCATCATTAATAGTTCCTGTCCAGTCCTAGAATCAGCCATTTCTCCAAGGAGTCCTGGTTCCTTACATTGGAAAATGGTGGTAGAAACCAAGATCTGAGTTTCTAAATTTGCTTTAAAGGAAATTTTAAAGGAGTCATTTCAGTTTGGCATGTTACCAGCAGCACTGATATTATCTAATTGCTTTTATATTTATTAAAAAATGCATTTTTAGGATAAATTGGAAAATATCTCTTTGGGTGCTAAGAAGTGAAAAGCTTGAAGTTTCTAGAGAGTATTTTAATATATCCAAACAAAAATTAGAGAGATTGAATGAGTATTGAGAGAGAGGAAGGGAGAAAGAGAATGTTCAAGAAAGGTCAAGTGATGCATGTATAATTAATTGACTGATTTTACTAATATGTTTCTGAACTATGCAGTATTCGAAAACTAATGAAAACATGTTTCTTCAGTTGAAAGTAAACCCTGCGGGTGCGGAGCCAAGATGGCGGACTGCAGCCAGCTTTTTACAGAAGCTCCCCTCCCGAAGGAGGCTTAAAGGACAGAAGTTTAGCAAGGGAGTTATTGGTTTGGAGCAGAGCCAAGAGAGAAGATTGAAGAGTGCACTTCAACCTTCCTGAGGCAAGCTGCAACCCCCAAAATACAACCAAAAGGTACAAAATCCACCACCAAGCGGGCGGGAGTCCCCTCCCCCACAATAAAGGCTCACAGTTTACTCCATGAAAACAAGCAAGCAGAGTTCAAACTTCCTCCCACTCTATCCCACGGGAGAGACTCCCTAAAAACTGGACTCCCCTACCCCTGCTTGTGTGCCACGGCACCCTCCTGCCAGGCATAAAACTATAAAACTCTATAAAACTGTATATATCACCCACCTGCAACATTGAACTCCAAGGAGTTCCCACCCACCCACTCCGAGGTTTGGAGGTTTGTTACCTATGGAATCCAGATTCTTGGGCATCTCCTTGAGAGAAATGGAGGGGGAAAGGGCTGGTGCTGTTCTGTGCTGACTGTGGTGCACGTGTGAGGAGAGGAGAATTGGCTCAGGGGATGCCAGTGCAGCAACAGTGGCATCCTGAGCTGCAGGCTGACACCATTCCAGCCCCATCTCTCTGGGCAGATAGAGGTTCCGGACAGCAGCCACAGGTAAAATGCAGATAACTTTCGTGGGTGAAGCATCAGCCAGCCCGCAGGGTATAATCCCACTGAGACAAAGGCAGTGGTTGGGCAGAGGCTAGAATTGACACCTGAGTGTAAATTGCTATTTGTCTGCTGTCCAGAGCTGAATGCAAGGACTTGCAGAGAAATATAGCTGGACAGAAGCCTAATTTAAAAACACAAGGCTCCCCTGACAAACTCAGATTTCTGGCTGATTTTGCCAGTTGTAAACCCCAGGAGCAGTGGCCTACTGCAGTGAATAGGGTCACGGATCTGGGGGATTACGAGTGACTGGGTGCAAGGTGGGGAAGGAGGTATTAACCTTCCCAGACTAACCCATTTGCTAGGTGGGTTCCTTTGCCCTCACGGATGGGGAAGGCCCAAAACTGCTTGTTAGAGTCGCATGCCTCACGGGCAGAAAAGGAGATCCTTGCCCCAGGCTCCTGCTCTGGGCAGGCCCAGAACTGCTGGCTAGTGCCACAGGCATCCTGTGGGCAGTGGTGGAGGAGTCCTCCATTCCAGGCAGATGCAAAACAGCTTGCTAGAGACATGCACACCCCACGGAAGCTAGGGGAGGAGTTCCCCGCTCCAGGCACCCAAATTGGGTGGGCCTAGAACTGCTTACTAGAGCCACGCATGCCCTACAGGTGGTGGTGGAGGGGCCTACCACTCTGGGCAGGCCCAGAACTGTTTGATAGAGCCACGTACATCCCACTGATGGAGGTGGGGGAGTTCCCCGCTCTAGGCTCCTGTGCTGGGAGGGCACAGATTGGCTGCTAGTGCCGCATTCATCCAACAGGCGACAGTCAAGGAGTCCCTCGCTCCCCCACAGTTACTCTGGCGGAGCTGAACTAGGATTGATATGGTCGTTCATGCACCCTATGCTACTGCTGCCATTTCCCCACACCCTAGGTGCTCCAGGGTGCTGAACTAGGACTGATCTAGCTACTACAGTTCCCTTGTTCCACCAGTTGCCCCTGAGGGGCAAAACTAGGACTGATCCAGTGGCTGCCAGTCTCCTGTCCCCTGGTCGCCCTGGCAGGCTGAACAAGGTCTAATCCAGCCACACACACGCCCAAGCAGCTGCTACCGTTCCACTGCAGCCCAGTTGCCCCAGCACCCGAGAACTGGGAGAAGACAACAGACACACTCTGCCTGTCTCTCTGGGCAACCAGAAGAAGCCACCAACTGAACGATTCTGATAAGGCCTCCAAACAAGGTAAACTCAGCATGGGGCGGAATCAGTGGAAAAACTGTGGTGACTCAGATAACCAGAGTAGATCAACTCCTCGAAGGGAAAATGGGGCAGACACAATGAAGACCCTATCCAGAAGCAAATGGCTGCAATGTCAGAAACCAAGTTTAGAATGTGGATAGCAAATAAGATTAATAGAATGGAAGAAAAGACGGAATTAGGAGTTAAATTATTCAAAAGATTTCTCAAGAAATTATTCAAAAGATATCTCAAGAAATTATTCAAAAGATGTCTCAAGAACTCAATGATCTCAAAGATAAAATGATCAAAGATTTTGAAACCCTGAGATAAGAGGTTGTAGCCCTCAAGGATCTGAAAGACATAGTGGAATCTCTCCACAACAGAGTGGAACAGGCAGAAGAAAGGATCTCTGACATTGAAGACAAAGCTTTAGAAGAAGCCAAGGAGTGCACAGATCAAAAGAAATGGAGAGCAAAAACAGATCTCATTCTCAGAGAACTCTCAGACAATTTGAAGAAAACCAATATTCGCCTTATAGGAATCCCAGAAGGTGATGAAGTTGCTTCCCAAAACACTGAGTCTCTTCTTCATGAATTTATGAAAGAGAACTTTCCAGACTTGTCAAGACAATCTGAAATTCAGATAGCAGATAGTTTCAGAACCCCAGCATGACTCAACCTGAAAAACACTTCAAACACACACATCATAATTAGCTTCACCAAATTTAAGATGAAAGAGAAAATTCTGAAAGCAGTCAGACGTAAGAAAACCAAATCCTACAAGAGGAAGAGTATTAGGATGACTGAGATCTCTCAGCTGAAACCTTTCAGGTTAGAAGAGGATGGTCATCGACTTTTAATCTCCTAAAACAAAATAATTTTCAACCCAGGATCCTGTTTCCAGCTAAACTGAGTTTCATCTATAATGAAGAAATTAAATACTTTAACAATATTCACATGTTGAAGAAATTTTCCATAACTAAACCAGCTCTCCAGGAAATTCTGAAACCTATCTTCCATAATGACTAGTGCAATCCTCCACTACAAAAGTAAACTAACTCAGAAACTTTTGATCACATTCCAACTTCCACAATGGCAAAAGGATTAAAAATGTCTACTGGACATTTGAGCAACTGGATGCCAAAAATTTTACCAGGCTTATCAATAATTTCTATCAATGTGAATGGCTTAAATTGTCCCCTAAAGAGGCACAGATAGGCTGATTGGATACAGAAACACAGACCAGATATCTGTTGTACATAAGAATCTCACCTTTCATTAAAAGGCAAATATAGACTCAGGGTGAAAGGGGTGGTCAGCTATATTCCAGGCTAATGGAAAGCAGAAATAAGCAGGTGTTGCAATTTTATTCCCAGACACAATAGGTTTTAAACCAACAAAAGTAACCAAAGATAAAGATGGCCACTTTATATTTGTTAAGTTCAATAGTCAATATGATGAGATCTCAATTATCAATATCTATGCACCCAACCACAATGCACCTCAATTTGTAAAAGAGACTCTAATTGGCATGAGTAACTTGATCTCTCCCAGCTACATCATAGTCGGAGATCTCAACACTCCTTCGGCAGTGTTGGACAGATCATCCAAAAAGAAGCTTAGCAAAGAAATCTTAGATTTAAATTTAACTATTCACTTTTGGACCTAACAGACATCTACAGAACTTTTCATCCTAACAAAACTGAATACACATTTTTCTTATCATTCCATGGAACATACTCCAAAATTGATCACATCTTAGATCATAAGTCTAACCTCAGTAAATTTAAAAGAACAGAAATTATTCCATGCATCTTCTCAGACCATCATGGAATAAAAGTTGAACTCAGTAACAACAGGAATTTGCAGTCTCGTACAAAAACATGGAAGCTAAATAACCTTATCCTGAATGATAGATGGGTGAAAAACAAGATCAAGAAATAAATTACCAAATTTTTAGAACATAATAATAATGAAGATGGGAGTTACCAGAACCTCTGGGATACTGCAAAGGCAGTCCTAAGAGGGAAATTTATAGCATTACAAGCCTTTCTCAAGAGAACAGAAAGAGAGGAAATTAACAACTTAATGGGATATTTTAAGCAACTGGAAAATGAAAAAACATTCCAATCCTAAACCCAGCAGAAGAAAAGAAATAACCAAAATTAGAGCAGAATTAAATGAAATTGAAAATAAAAGGATTATAGAACAGATCAATAAATCCAAAAGTTGGTTTTTTGAAAAGGTCAATAAAATAGATAAACCTTTGGCCAACCTAACCAAGAAAAAAA
>CAUYQV010080448.1:0-27024 GCA_963574575.1 Galagoides demidoff
GTAGCTGGGACCACAGGCGCCCGCCACAACACCCGGCCATTTTTTGGTTGCAGCCATCATTGTTGTTTGGCAGGCCCGGGCTGGGGATTCAAACCCGCCACCTTAGGTGTACGTGGCTGGCGCCTTAGCCGATTGAGCCACAGGGCCGAGCCGTCCCATCACCTGTCTTAAAGAGGGAGCTTGGCCTCTAAACACACACGTGGGGTGCAAAATGTGCAGGATTCGTCATTCCTTTATAAATTAGATAATATTCTCTTTGCTTTCTGTGTATGTAATGGGGGAGACATTCTATCAAACTTCAGATATAGTTATGGGGGGCGGGAGACACGGGAGGGGGGGGCTGCTGTTTTGTAGGCCAAAAGTTTCAGGTTTGCAAGATGAGGACGTTCTAGAGATCCATTTCTAAACATTGTGCACATACTCAGCACGACTTAACAGTATCAAACTGTACACTCAGAAGTGGTTAAGACAGTAAATTTTATGCTGTATGGTTTTTGCCGCGATAGAAAGAGATAATATAAATGTAAGAGAGAGAGAACGATCTAGTTATCATCCAGTGTCTGTGGCAATGAGTCCAAGCATAATTCATGAACCATCAGGCTTTGAAATACCCTGCAACAGGAACCTCACCAAATGCTATGCATAAAAACACACCCGGGTCCATACAGGGGTTTTGCTAAGATCACAGCCCCTGCCTTGGTTTAACTGCTCTGCCTGCCTCTTGTTCTGTTGTCACTGCCCACCACACCCCCCCCCCCCACCGAGACGTCCCTGAACCTGACGGTGCCTGCGCTTCCTGTCCAGATTCTGAGTGGCGGGTGCAGAAAAGGCCAATCCCCTCACAGACCCATAACCTGGTGCTTCACATGCGTTCTCAGGACAGCAACACTGAGCACACACACAACGACACAGTGCTATAAACACAGAGAAGCAACTCAAGATGAGGACCCGTCCGTTCCTCTCTGTAACTTCTGTCCTGCCTCGTGCCTGGGAGGCACTCGGTTTACTGATGATTTATTGATGGGCTGACTGCACCGGGTACCACTTCTGAGGCAAAGGCCACCTTTTCTAGTTCCTCTAGAGAGCTGCAGTTTGTAACAGCACAGACACAAGAATCTAAGAGTCTCTGAAGACCACAAGCTGCCTGTAGGGTTGTTATCTATAAAAATTATAATATGGCTGGGCCAGGTGGCTCATGCCTATAATCCCAGCACCTTGGGAAGCCCGGGCAAGAGGACTGCTTGAGGCCAGGAGTGTGAGACCAGCAAAGGCAACATAGTGAAACCCCTGTCTCTACAAAAAAATTTCAAAACTAGCTGGGCATGGTGGTGGTCCCAGTTACTCGGGAGGCTGAGGGAGGATGATGACTTGAGCTCAGGAGTTCAGGACAGGACTGGTAAACACAGTGAGACCCTGTATCTACAAAAAAAAAGAAAAAAAATTATTTTTTAATTAGTTGGGCCTGCACCTGTAGTTCCAGCTACTCAGGAGTTTGAGGCAGGAGGATCACTGGCGCCCAGGAGTTGGAGGCTGCAGTGAGCTGCCATGGTGCCACTGTGCTCTAGTCAGGACAACAGAGTGAGATTCTGTTTCAAAAACAACCCCCAAACAGTTATAATATGACAAAATAAAGCAGATCCCTGCTGAGATCACAGCGGCCCTTGGAGGGCTTAGAGTGGGCACCGTGGGCCCTGGGTCACTCACACGTGGCTGACACGGGGCTGTGCCTCACCTGGCACCGTGCTGGCACCTCGCAAGCTCTGCAACACGGGCTCGGGTCCCGCAGCGGCTGACACACCCTGGGCCTCCTCCAGACTGGCCAAGGGAGGGCCCAGCCTCCTCAGCTTCAGGGAGGTGAAGGGGGTGAGGAAGCGGCGGCTCACAGCCAGGGCCTGCGCCCGCTGCCTCAGCTGCTCCTTCTCCGGCCCGTCGTTACTCTGCAGCCAGGACCGTAGCAGCTCCTTCACCGACAGGTAGCTCCAGAGGCGCTCCAGGGGGTTGGGGTCCTCCTCTCTGCCACCTCCGGGCGCAGGGCTCCCTGGGAGGTCACCCTCCACCTTCTGGGGCCCCACGGGCACATCTGTCTTCAGCACAACAAATTTCTTGCTGTTACTGGCGGTGACCTCCACGTGCAGCCGATCCAGCTGCCTGTCCACCAGCTTCCCTGCGATGACGATCTCGGAGCCATTGAAATAGTTGGGGAACAGGGTCTTGGTGGCGTGGGCCACTGCGTTGGGAGGGTAATCGATGCGGATGTCAGAGAGGAGAGGAGTCCGGATTTCATCATAGAACCTGCGGCAGCACAGAGAGAGAATCAGCGCCCTGTCCTAAAGGGATGTGCAGCCACCCAGGGGCACACGTCTGAATTTAGGAGCGATTGAACCCTACAGCGACTCAGCACTGTATTTCTAAGAGGTCATTTGGCCGTAGCTTAAACACCATGGGTGAAAGAGAGCTCACTCTCCTATAAGTCTTTCAGCCTCTTTTGTGACTGCTTTTTTATTTTTTAAGAGACAGAGTCTACCACCCAAGCTAGAGCACAGTGGTGAGATCATAGCTCACTGGCTAAAGCCTCCAACTCCTGGGCTCAAGCAATCCTCCTGTCTCAGGCTCCTGAGTAGCTGGGACTACAGGCACCCACCACGATGCCCAGCTAGTTTTTCTATTTTTAATAGAGATGAGGGGGGGTGGTCCTTACTCTTGCCGAGGCTGGTCTTGAACTCCTGGCCGCAAGTGATCCACCTTCCTCAGCCTCCCAGAGCACTGAGATTACAGGTGTGAACCACTGTGTCTGGGCCCTCAACTGGCCTTGATGATGAGAATAAATCTCTAGAGTAGATTAAAACCTTCTCCCCTGAAATTTCTATCACTGGCCTCCGTTTTGCTTCTGGAGCAATAGAGAATTAGTATTAGACTAAAATCAATGCATAGGTTAGCCATCTTCAACGCGACAGACTCTTGGATGCTTAAAAAAACAAGGGTTTGTGTTCCTTGAAGCTTCCTTTTCATGCAGCTTAACCAATCTGACATCTTATAAACTATTCTTCATGTGATATAATTTTAAGATTCCCTTACCGATCTTGGTAAATTCCCTTTATACATACTTAAGTTTCTCAAAGCACCTCTTTAGACATTTTTCTTGGAAGCAAATGAACACTCCAGATTCTCTTCAGCAGCACGTTGTACCTGACGCTTTTGTGTGGTCCAGCATTTTGTGTAGTCCAGCATTCATCCGCATCAGCTTTTCCTGCAGGTGGTTTGGCTGCTTCTCGCTAAGTGAGGAGACAACTAGAATCTCCTTCCCAAGAATCCAGAGAGCACAGGCTGTGGGGTCAGGTTTGCATCTCCAGCATTTCCTTGCTGTGTGTCTTGGGACATGTGGCTTAACCTCTCTGAACTTCAGTCTCCTATCTATGAACCTGGGATGCTAACAGTAGATGACTAGCTGACCCCCAAGTCCATCCTCCCCTTCTTTCACAACAATTGAGTTCTAACTGTGCACATGCCCGTCCAGCTACAAACCACACATTCTGGGCTGCACTGTGGCCAAATACAGCTGTGTGATTACATCCCCCCAGGGGGATGTGAGCAGACAGGGCTGCACAACTTCCACAGCACTTGCTTGAAGTAAAACGACTCACAGTGGCTTTCTTTTATCTCCTTTTGGGGGCTGGAAAATAAAAGTGATAAGTGACCTGTTTTCAACCTTGTAGAATAAAGGACAAGACCTGTGGGAAACAGAACGATAAAATGGAACAAATCTTGGTCTCTGAATGACTTGGTGGAGTAGAATCTAGCCTGTCCCATCTGTCACAGGAGAGAGAAATAAATGACTGTCTTGTTTCAGCCTTTGCCTTTTACCCTAATATACCCAGGCCCTAGGATTCTTATGAGGACTGCATGGGTTAGTGCATGGGGCAGCGCCTGGCAGGTGGTCATCTCCGAATGAATGGTGGTCATTTTCTAATGAGTGGTGGTCATCTCCTAATGATTGGTGGGTGTTGATCTGGGTATTGATAAGACAGCAGTTGACTTGTTTCCACGTAACGGCTTTTGCTTCTAGCACCTTATTAAATCTCAGTTCTGTTACACAGTGCATCAAATTCTCCCTCTTTGAATCCAGTTTTAAATAATCTAAAATATTCAGGAGGCAAATGTGTGTTTTAATTTATATCTTTCATAAAAGATCCTGGGGGTAGAATGGTGGCTGGTCCCACACCGGGGAGCCCTCTTTACTGCACGCCTTTAGATAATCTATCGTGAATAAATGTCCTTTGATCGTAGACATAAACACCTGTAAATCTACTAAACCTCACTTTTCTTCTAACCACCATGCAGGTTAAAGCAAGTAATATTAAGCGTGGAGTTGGCAGTTCATTACGTGGACAGTGAAGTCATGAGCCCCCTGGAAGCCGCTTCTGTGTTAGAGGCCTGAGTTTCACTTTCTTCTCCGCCTTAAATAATCTGATTGTTTACCAATTTTAGCTGGCCATTTTGCTTCAAAATAAAAATATGATATTTCAACTAATTGTTCAAATGGAAATGACATACTCTCTCTCTTGCCCACTTCACAGGGTAAAGGTGAGCTCACTAGAAAATGCCTTGAAATGTCCAGAAGGCGACTGGGACCATGGGAGCTTCCTGAGTGCTTAATACATGCCGGCCACGGTGACGCCTTATGAAGGTTTTCTCATTGAACTCTGATCGCAATCCTCATTTCATAGACGAGGAAGCTGAGACAGAGACAGCCTTAAAATCTTGCTAACGTCACAGAGCAGGGCCAGAATTTGAGCCCTCATCTACCTGATTTCAAAACACATCCTGATGGCTGGGCACAGAGATTCACACCTGTGATCCCGGCACTCTGGGAAGCCAAGGCAGGTGGATCACTTGAGCTCAGGAGTTGGAGAGAAGCATGATCAATCACAAGACCCCCATTTCTACTAAAAATAGAAAACAAAAAACTAGCTGGGAGTTGTGGTGGGCTCCTATAGTCCCAGCTACTCAGGAGGCTAAGGCAAGAGAATCACTTGAGCCCAAATGGTTGAGGTTGCTGTGAGCTAGGATGTCACAGCACTCTAGCAAGGGCAATAGAATGAAGCTCTGTCTCAAAAATAAATAAATAAATAATTAGATCAAACTTTTCAAAAGAGAAAAAAGAAAAAAATCAGCTGAGTGTCATGGCAGATGCCTGTAGTCCCAGCTACTTGGGAGACTGAGGCAAGAGTATTGCCTGAGCCCAAGAGTTTGAGGTTGCTGTGCTATAATGCCACGGCACTCTACCGAGGGCAACAGAGTGAGACTCTGTCTCAAAATAAATAAATAAGCAAATAAATATCAAACTTTAAAAAAGAAAACAGAAAAAATTAGCCAAGTGTTATGGTGAGTGCCTATAGTCCCAGCTACTAGGGAGGCTGAGGTAGGAGGATCACTTGAGCTCAGGAATCTGAGGTTGCTGTGAGCTATGATGAGGCCACTGTGCTCTAGCTGGGGAGACAAAGTGATACCCTAATGTCAAAAAAAAAAAAATCCTGCACACAAAACTTAGGGCATATCACATCTCCCAACGAATGAGGTGTAATCATTTCCGGCAGATGTGAGGTTCAGACGCAGCAAACCATCCCTTTCTATGGGTTTCCCACTGAACCCAGCCCTCAGCCCCCCAGCCAGACAGCAGACCCGATGAGCTGCGCGCCGGCATCCTCCTCCTCCAGCACGCGCCGTGTGAGGCCGCAGTTCTCCAGCGACAGCTTCTCCAGCAGCCTGAAGTCCACATCGTTCCCGATGCCGATGGTGAAGATGCAGATTCGGCCCTGGGCCGCCTCCCTGGTATTGTTGAGAATCTTGAGGGTGTGGGTCTCCCCGACAGTGGGCTTCCCATCTGTCAGGAAGATGATGAGGGACACGCTCCGGTCGTCCACGTCACCGCGGGCCATGTAATCGTTGAGCAGCCCGATGGCCCGCTGCAGGGCCCCGTTGATGTCTGTGCCTGTGAGACACCAACACAGTTCAGCTCACACCTGTACTTGGACCTCATCACCCCAAGCGCCCCTTCAGGGCTGCAGCCAAAGCTCACCCCTTCCAGCATGATATGGAGTGAAGAAACCACCAGCACAGATGGGGTGAGTCCAGGCTATGCCGCCTGTCTAGAAGCCTGGCGTGTGTTTGTTAAATAAATATAAATGACTCAGGATTATCTCCTTGTAATGAAAACCTTCTCTGAAAGGTACGAGATGATACGTTGGCTTAGAAATCTTCACTACCTTAGCATCGATGGTTTCTGTCCCCTTTTCTGAAAATGGTTTTAAAAAGAGCAGGAGTGTGTTGGGAGTGGGTGGCAACAGGAATTTGGGAGAGTTGCAGAAGAGAGAAAGGGGCACAGGATGAGTGGGAGGGCACCAGACGCCTCACGGCTGTGCAGGCCTGGATGGCTTCGGTCAGAGACCTGGTGACCGGTGACCTTTGCTGTGTGCTCTTTCCTCGCTTCCTGGCCTTTTGCCATTACCTCTGTTGGTGAGAACCCCGTAAAAGGGGAGGGCACTAAATACTTCACCTTCCGGCCCACCCTTGCTTCTTTAGAGGGCCTGTCATGAGCACACTCGATTAAAGCTATGGGGCCAGTGTCAAGGGGCCAAACAAGTATTAATTTGCTTGGTGGACAAGAGATAAGTGAGTGGCTGAGGTTGAAACCACCAGCGATGACAAGGTTTCTAGATTAGCTAAGAACTCCAGGCACCCAAGCTACCCTCGTCCAACCACCACGAAAACAGGAGTCCTTACAAAATGTCAACGCGTATTTCCTTTAGTTTTTTTTTTTTTAATGGCTTAGATAAAATGTCCATACTCAAATTCACCCATTAAAAGGTCGGAGGTTATGATGTTTAGTAAACTGTGGAGCTCTGTGGCCATCTGCACATCACCCCCGTCCAACACTCCGACGAGAGTGACTTTACCTGCAAAACTGACCACCCTGACAAGAACAGAATCATCTCCCACATTGGTTTACGTTTCCCAGAATTTCTGGCTAAAAGAGTATGAGGTCAGACAGTTAAGCTCACAAACTCCTCCTAGTAAGTGCTACATACGTCTCTGCTGAGTATCACTATGGTCACCTACAAAGGATCCCGCTTGGCCATCTGGTGACCATAGTGATATTCAGCAATGAGGTGTGTGGCACTTTTTCTAGGACAAGTTCGTGAACTTAATTGTCAGACCTTGTACAACGACAGCTCTGATGGTCCATTCCAGGAAGAGTTCCAAAATGGCTTTGAAAGCCAGACCAGGTGGGCGCTGGCATTGGTGCCTAGCTTCCCACTGAGTGTGACGAAAATGTTCATAATTCTCACTAAACCGCAGAGTCCAAACGGAAGGGAAAGTTACAGCTGGAACGGTATTTTTTCACAGGGCCATGGGAGCCTTAAGTAGTCTCTCTCAGCGCCCAGTCTAATCTCACGTTGCTTCTGGGTGTGTGGGCCTGGACTTGCTGGGGTTTGTTTTTCTCTGTAATCTACTTACAATGGTGCCGAATCTCTCTGCGCACCACACTAGCCAAAACCGGGGGTCAGATTAGCTTTCCTGACAGCGGGACACCAGAGGCCCCCGTGGGGTTTAGAATCAGACCTAGGCTAATCCAGGGCATCTCCCAACCCCTCAAAAACTGGGACGAGCTGTCACCAAAGAACTCCAGTGCACCAGCAAGAGAGATCACTCAATTATGTGTAACAATAGCAGCCCCATCTGATGTAAGGAAAGGACTTCCCACCTGCTGGGACGGGTCTCAGAACTTTAAATATTTTAACTCATTCCATTCTCGTAACAACTCCACTGCTATCCCATTTTACAGATGAGGAAACTGAGGCATAAGAGGTTAAATAGTTAGCAGAAGGCAGGGCCAGATTTGAATCCTAGTTCCCAATCCTGCTGCTACACGTTTTAGATGAGGGAAGATTCATTTGCTGTTCACCTGCAGAGGTAAAGGGAGCCCAGGGGGTTTCTAAGGTTTGGATTCCAGACGAACATAACACAGCAGCTGTCTCCTAAAGCTGTTTACCACCCTGCCCAACACACACGCACACCTCTTTCTAATGAGCAGCACCATTAAAGTAAATTCTTCCATCTACAACTGTCCTCCCAGCAAGCACCATGTCAGAAACCTCACCAGGAGCTCCAGCCTGCAGAAAGCTGCGGGGGAATGTCTTCCCTCAGGGACTTCAGAGTCCTGCAAGCTTCCTGCTGTAGATCGCTGCCACAGTATTAAATCTCATCTCCTATTTCTGCCATCAAACAATAAAACAGTTCCTAGAAGATGCTATTTCAGAGACTGTTAGGAGATCTCTTCTTAAATCAAAGTACCAGTCACACAAGATCGAGTTGCAAATTAAATTCATTTGGGAAATCAGAGTTGTGTCTTGGATGGGAAGTTGTGAATGGGACAGTCCTCAAGTTACAGACATCTCACTTGAGCATAACTGGCACTTACAAATGGAGGCAGTTACAGCAAGTCCCCAAGTTACATCTGACTGATGTAAGACGAATGGAGGTAATAGGTCAATGCACCTGTTCCAACTTAGATACAAACTCAACTCAAGAACAAGCCTATAGACTTTATCTTGTTTGTAACCTGGGGACTGCCTGTATATGATCCCAGATGGGAGAAGACTAGACTTACAATTTTGTTTGTTTGCAAATAACTATTGAGGAATTAACTGAGACAACAACTCCAGGAGATGATGTCTCTGAAAAGGGCCGATAAGGAGTGGGCAGGCTCAGTTCCCCTAAACTCTCCATACTGAGCACCCCTCCTGTGCCCACTGTACCAGAGACACAGGTACAGACCCAGCAAGACCTGGGCCTTGAGCTGAAGAAACATGCATCTAGCCCAGCGGGGTGACACCCTGCTCTGATTCTCAAATCTGCTCAGCGTCCTTTCAGCCTTTTCTCTCCTCTCTGACCACTCTGCCCACTTCCCTGGGCATCCTCCCCCAGGCGAGCGTGCAGTGACTCAGAGCTCTGCATCCTCCTGTCCCATGCCACACCTGGGACGCATGTTTCCGCTGGCTCTGCAGCTGTCTTGCCAAGAGGGCTACACGCTCTGCACGGCGGCTCCACCCACCACCGCCCCAGGTGAGCTCCGAACAGATTATCCATTTGGCTCTACTTCTTCCCCCCAAATAATCTACAAAAACAACCTCACTTTTGTAACAACAAAATATTTTGTAACAGGATCCATAAGATAAACTAGGGGAGCTTCCAAATACCTCCCAGGTATCTCCACCATAATCAAACCAACTTGGGCCCTGGGAGAGGAGAATTCAGGACAGGTGTTCAGAGAAACCCAAGCGTCTGGGAACGCTCTCACCTGCTGCCTCCTTTCCCAGGACCAGCGTCAGCTTTCAGATCCCTGACTCTTAGCAAAAAATTAGCTTCTGATCATGTCAAAGCGCCTGTGAAAAGAAGGAACGGCTTTCACCTCCAGTGGGGGACATGTGGTGAATGTAGACTTTGCCGTCCCTGATGTGGTCCGGGGTGACTGGTATCACATGGTCCTTCCACACTCTGATCCGGCTGGAGAATCCGATGATGTTGAAACGGTCCTGGGGCCGGAGGTCGTGGAGAATCGTGAAGAGGGCATCCTTGGTCTAGGCAAGCACAAAACCAAGACCAGTCCCATCAATGCGCTTGTCCCTTGACCCAGAAAATACCCACCGGGAGGAATCTCAGCGTTCAAACTCAGCGTCTCCTCTGTGCAAAGAACTTGGTAAATGTCAAGGAATTTATCACCTAGCTGGGGGATCAAAATGGCACAAAAATGTTAACAGTTGCATGAGATATGAATAAGCGTTTAATATAAAAAAAAGTTCCATATTGCCACAGCCATGGTGTGTGGGCCTCCATTTCATCACCATCACCATTCTTTGGACCTGAAATGTTCTTCCCTCCTGCCTTATCCCTGCCCCCCATCTGGCACCTGACAAGCCCCTTTCTTCAAGACCCAGAGCAGTGTGCTAAATTCTCTGTTTGAACTTGTTCTAACCTCTCTGATGAGAGCTGATCGTCTGCTCCCCTGGGCTGTCACTGTCCTATCACAAAGTGCATGGCACAGTAGTGACGACCCCGTGTCTCTTCCCCTGACGAGGCTGTGAGCTCATCAGTGGGTCCCTTCACTTTCATATCACCCAGTGGGACACAGGTGTAGGGAGAAGGGATGAGTGAGCATTTAATGCATCATAAAATTAAAGGTACAAATACAGAATAGCACAGGAACTGAAAAGGTGACGAAACCCCCGTGGACCAGAGTGACGTGAGGCTTTACAGAGAAAGAGGAAGCTGAAGACGAGCCTGAAGGATTCGGGCAGCTTGAGAGATTCAAAGGATGTTCTGGAGAGAAGCAGAGAAGGAAGGGTGTGAGCAGAGCCAAGAGGTGAGACAGGTGAGTCTTGGGGCACCGACTCGAGGGAAGGGGTGCTCCAAAGTCAGATGCTTGGAGAGGAGAAAGAAGCCACGTGGCCCTCAAGACAGAAGTACTCTAGATGCAGAGACTCGAGTTTCTAGAATAATCTACCAAATGTCATGAGCAAACACCATCTTCCCCAAACAGTGCTGTTAGAGATTTAAAGAGACTGAGCCTGTGAGGCCAGGAACTTCCATTGCGTGATGGCCATGACAGCAACACCTGGCACCTTCTTACGTGGCTGGGCGCACTGGCCGTCATACCCAGGCTGGGTCCGTCGCTGACTCCCAGGGTGCCCGGGAGCCCCACTGTTTTCTCTCTTGCTCTGACCCACTGTGCCCAGGTTATCCCCTCTGCGAAACTGGAGCAATAACAGAACCCGCCCTTCCAGGCTGTCACGAGGATGGCATCGGGATCTGGATGAAAAGCACTTCAAACAGGGCCAGGCGCTCAGCTGATGCTATAACCATGAGGGGGGTACAGTCTCGAGAAGAGATTTCCAGAAAGTGTGCCAAGGGGCTGCACTGCTGCTCTGAGACACTCTGTGGACCTTTCCCAGAGTTTAGACCCTGTGGCCCAGTGTCACTGGCCAGGCTCAGATGGTTTAGACCTTCTACCTCTCCAGCTAGTGACGCAAGCATGATGTTTGCACCAGTTCCCTTCTGGGTCTTCCCTCCTCCTCACCCCTCAGACTCCAGTTCAGTCCTGAATCCAGCTGCTCACACTCATATCCCTGCATCCAACTAGCCGCTCACACACACGTCCCAGCGTCCAACCGGCCACTCACAGGCACATCCCATCCTCCGACTGGCCACTCACACACACGTCCCAGAGTCCAACCGGCCGCTCACAGGCACATCCCAGCATACGACTGGCCGCTCACACACACCCCCCAGCGTCCAACTGGCTGCTCACAGCCACATCCCGGCATATGACTGGCCGCTCACACACACGTCCCAGCGTCCAACCGGCCGCTCACAGCCACATCCCAGCATACGACTGGCCGCTCACATGCACATCCCATGCACAATGAATGGACCCATGTCCTGTAACATTCTTGACGAAGGCACTTGGTGACTCCCATACCCCCAGGGAACAGAGTCAGGAATAGATTTCATGGAACCCATCCTCTCACCCCAAGGATGGTTGCCTCTTCCTGGTTCTTCCAGGAGTAGGACTAGCAAATGACACGCTCGTGTCCACTGGTGGCCTGGGAGACCTGGCCATTCCCCTTCCTCTCCCCATCCTAACCCTAACTCTGGTTGCTCCCAGGGGGCTCTGTGTGGTGGAGTTTCCTGTCCTTTCCCTAGTCTGACTCCCACGCCAGGGAATGCATCCGAGTATCCAGTCAAAATAAACAGAATCCACCCCCCAAATAGGCCAACTCTCTCCAGAAGACACTGTAAGGTCTGTGGCCGTCTCTGAGTGTCCCCAGGTAGTTCAGACTCGACACGCTGAGACTACCTTGTCCTCTGCCTGGAGGCTCTCTCTCCTCTGCTGCTCTCTCCTTGGGGTGACACCCTTAGCTGGGGCTGCAGGGCAAAAGCCCGGACATCAGGCCACATCTCCCTTCCCCCTTCAGTGCCAACCCTGGAATTCCAGCTCCTCTTCTGAGTATCCCTGTGGCCATAATCTGAGGGGTTTCCTTATACAAAAAAAAAAAAAAAATCCTTTTTCAAAAGATCAGAAGAAAAACCTATAAAACTCACATCATCCTGCCCACCCCCATGCACCACGCTGCACTCCAGGAACGTCCTCTGTATGCATCTGGGTTTCGAGAAGGGGGACAGCAACACTGGACGGTTTCCACCTCCTGTGTCACACGCAGTTTCCATGTCAGCAGATGAATGAGTGTCCCACCTTCATCCTCACGGTGCACACACCACGCTTCCACGTTCTGAGTATTTAAGAAGTTCTGTTACTCACCCATCTTCATGCCCTTGACTCTGGCCTTAGGGATAAATTCCCCAAAAGGGAATCGGAGGAACAAAGGGTTCCACTTTGGGAAGGACGTCGCATGTCCCCATGCTGCCACCTGAATGAGATGTTCAGCCTTCCTCTCTTAAAAACCTGCTCCAGCCCCTCACTCACGCCCCTGCCATAAAGTCCAAATGCTTTTCAGATACAAGATCCTCCATCACAGTTAAGTGGTCCCTATGCAACTTCCTAGCTACCTCTCCTGCTATCCTTCCCACCCCCTCCCACCCCCGCAGGCTCTAAGTTCTAATTTCCCCAGGCACCAAACTCCCCCAGCACGTTTGCTATGTCAGAACTTCCTGCCACTGCATAAGCTGCTGACCCCGACCCCACCGCCCCACTGAACCACCGTCATCCTTCAAGGTCCCCTGACATGTCCCTCCTGGGTGACGGCCTTCCTGACTCAGCTTGAGGTGTCCGCTCCATCCCTTGTGGCTCATCCAGCTCAGCTGTCTCTGCCTCCTCAGGCTCCTGCCCACCTCACTAACTGTGCATCTGCCGTTCCCTCTCCTGCAACACCCTTCCTGCTGTCCCTTCCCCTGCCGTTGGGTTCCCACATCATGCCCCCAGCCCGCCCCGTCCCTGCCTTCACCACACAGACATCTGCATGTGGATGGTCTAGCTGCACTCTGCTCCTGAGGGCAGGGACTTTTTCTATTCTATCATTCCATATTTAATACCCTCTGCTTTATCATTCTATATTATGTATTTAACACTCAGCGGTGGCTGGCATGTAAGAGACTCATGATAAGCATTTCCTGACACGTGAGGGGTGAGTGAATTGACCATGTGCCCCACTAGACAGGGAGGTCCTTTCAACAGCTGTCCCCTCGGTCTCCCCCCCTCCCAACACGACACTGCACATTATAGGCTTTTAGTGAATGTCTGTTGTGCAGTGAAGAAGCGAGAGAGGCAGAGAGGGTGGGGAGAGAGGGACACAGGGGAGACGGAAGGAAGAGAAGGTGGGGAGAGAGGGACACAGGGGAGACGGAAGGAAGAGAAGTGGGGAGAGAGGGACACAGGGGAGACAGAAGGACACAGAGAGACTCTGTGACTTTTCAAAGGACGTGAGGGGGACACAGCCATGGTGGGGAAGCTGAGGCAGATGCTCCTGAGATGGGTGATGGCCGGGAAGCTCCGAGCTCCTGACCGACTGTGCAGCAGTGACCAGTAACTCAGAAAACCACTGGCCGCAGACCCAGTGGGCAGCCCAGCACCGACAAGGGGGCCTTAGGGCCAGAGCACTGGGCCCTCCTCACGCCAGGCTCCTTGTCCTGTCCACCTGGAGGCAGCACCCCCTGGGGTGAGCAAAGGCTGGACTCAGGGTCCTCCCTGTCCTCCCCTGGAGGTGCCCAGACCCTGGAAGGCCTGAAGGTGCAGGGCTGCGAGGGGAGGAACAGCAGTGTGGAGTGACGCAGGCCCCAGCATCGGGCTGCAAGGCAGCGCAGGGGAAGGAGACCCGTGTGCTGCTGGTGTCCTCAGGCACCCTTACACAGTGTGAGGACCTGGGGGAATAGGGACGGCTGGCTCCTGTGCTGGTATTTTCCCCGTGGTGACAAATATTGTGCTTTAGGAGAATTGTTCCTTCCCGCCCACCCCACCCCCAGCTCAGCAGCCACAGGCTCCAGGAGACCTTGTAAGGCCACAGCTGGGACTTGTCCTCGAGTGCACCAGAGAAGGTGGGCGGAGCCTGGCTGCTCCATCCCCACTCCTGGATGGTCTCCTGCCCTGGTCCCAGAGGGGCCACCAGAAGCTGCCACTGCTCAGCTCCCTGCAGCTGCCAGCTGCCGTTAACCCTTGACTCACCCTCCCATCCCGTCCGAACTGAGCACCGGCAGAAGGCGGGGAGGAAGGCTGTCCATGCAGGGGCGAGCTCACCAGCTGACCGTGCCCAGCCCACCCTTCTGACGCTGTGCACAGAGGCTGGAGGTGCACAGAAGCCCGGAAGGCTTGCTCTGAGAACAGGGAGGGGACATTCCATGTAGATCAGAGGCAGTGGGAGTAGAATCCAAGGCTGCCCAGAGGCCTGAACCTCCCTGAAGGTAGAGAAAACCCCCAAGGACTGAACTAGGTGCCTGCCCAGGTCCCTGCTGACCCTGAGACCCGTGTGACAGGACCAGGAAGAGCTGCAGATGTGTCCGGTGCAGATGACAGACAAGGTGGCAGCCGCCCACCCCGCAGCGGCCACCCCTTCCTCCTGGACACCCCTAGAGTGCCCCATTCCCTGGATTTCTCCCCCATCCTCAAAGCTCCCTCCCACAGCCCTCCATGCTGCAGAGATGCCAGTGTGCTCAAGGCGAGTGCCCCCCAAACAGTGATGCCCCCAAAATTATCTGTTACTAGGCGACCACACGAGACCACAGAAAGGTCTTCTTTGGAGATGTCTTAAAGGGAGCCCCCGGAATCTGTGAGCACAGAGTTCCCATGCCTGACAGCACAAGAGATCTTTAAAAAAATTCCAGATTGTGTTTGGACAAAGGAGGATTGTTTTTTAAGGTACATAGACACAAGTAATAAACAGAAAAGATCCATTTCTTACTATTTAGGGAGTGAGGAAGTAAGTTGGCCCACTGTAGGCATCAGACAAGGCCCCTTCTAATCCAAATTATTTAGAATCACAAAGGAGAGGGATTATCCTCCTTTAAAACTATCTATGCTGATGGATTCCTCTTCTTACATGTGCTTTCCTTGGGTTTAAAGAAGAAGAAAAGTATTTCTTTTGAAAACACGGTCTTAGAAGTTCATTCCAGCTCTGCCTTGGGTTTACTACTAAGTCAGTCTCTTAATCTCTATTTAAATTCTTCCAGGCACAAGGCAGATATAAATAAATAAAAGTCAACTCTCTGTTTCAGAGTCTTCACCCACTTCATGTGGTTGGTCCTTCTTGATCTTCGGGGAGGAAAATGAGGCCCTCTCTCCTAACAGTGTCTGTGGAAGGCAGAGCTGGGCCGTGGACACCCAGCCTCCTGTCCACTCTTGTGCCACACACCCAGCAAAGAGAGTGTTGGGGGGAGCTGTGTCCTGTGCAGGGAGAGGCACCAGCATAGGCCACACCAGAACCAAGGATGAGACCCCCCCTCCCCCGTGGGACCCTTCTGGTCTCAGCCCAGCCCTCAGAGGGGTCAGCATTCCCCTCTGCTGACGTGGTGGATGGCCAGGGAATACTTCCCCAGTGGACGAGTGTCATCTACGATCACAGAAGGGAAGCCAGTGGAGCCCCTGAAAAGAGCCAGCTGCAGACACTCGTCCCTCCACTTCCGTGCCTGGCACCCAGCACCACATACAGCTTCCCTCAAATGTCTCTGTGTCTGTGTCAAACCACACTCCACCGGAACTAACTCTGACACAAAAGGCTTTTGTATCACAAACCCTAGGTTGTCCAGCATAGGATGAGAGGAGCCAATGGCGTCATAGGTGAACCCAAGTTCAAGGGTATTCCGTATTGGGCAAAACTGAGCAGACTGTTCTCCAGAGAGGTCCGCCTCTGCCTCCTCCCCCTCCCCTGCCCTGCCTCATCTAAAGCGTTTGCCAAAGAGCTGACATTTTCTTCATGTGAAGTTGGTCCATATAAGTCCTTTTGAATGAGCCCAAGAGAAAGATCTAAGACCAATGGTGTAAAATAACCCAACCAAGAAATCAAAGACATTCTAAAAGTCTGACGTGAACCACAGAAGAGAATTGGTATCAGGAAATACACACCCTGAGGACGGCCCTGAGTAACACGGGGCATGAACCAGGCCCAAGATGATGACCACGGTGGCAGGTCAGCCCTCAGCCTCCAGACAGCAGGCAGAGAGCAACACAGAGGGGAGGGGGCAGCGTGTCCCCACTGTCCTCTGTCCTCCCATTTCCCTCTGAGCCCTCCCTGATCCAGCAGTCATCAGAGTCTCAGAGCCCAGGACCCCTGCCTTTCACTGGGTGACAGAATATATGGCTGTAGTCATTCCATCCGAAGGGACAGACAGAAACAAAAACTGTCTGGACTCCATCAAAGTTTGCAAAGACAGATTCTCACTGCAACCTTCAACTCTCCATCTAAGCATGACATCCATCACACCAGCCTCAGATCTGTCACTCCCTCGAGCCCCAGACACTTGTCCATGGCACAGTCCTAAGTGACCTTGGAGTCACTGTCATGACAGATACCAGAGTGGCTGTGACTTGCCAGTGGATGTGGCCAGTCCGTGGGTACCAACCTCACTTCCATGGAAGTGACTGGGGTATTTCAAGATCGTAACAACTTATTCTGTAAAAGTAGTGTGAACTTACATGACACTCCGCAGGTCTTTCAATGGTTTGAAGGAAAGTATTCACCTAAGACTACTGATCTCCCTGGGGCCAGTGACCTTCACCCATCGTCCCAATGTGCTAGCTGACTAAGAGGATTGAGTTCCTGGTCTCTAGTGCCTTGGCCTAAATTCTGAAGTTTATATTATTGGCAGACTGGAGCCCTGACTGTCTCATTCTACAGATTTTTTGGTGTCAGACTCTCCGCCTGCCTTTGACCCACTCAATCTTCCCTAAGTCTGAGTTCTCGTGATCTCCCATGCCCTGGCTTATGTCCACGCTCTGCCTCTCCCTATAAATTCCCAGGGATTTTTCTTGTCAAACATTAAGAACATAAAATATCAAAATACGAAGAAGCTGGGGGAAAGGCCGTGTTTGATATAAAATCATGGGACAGTTATGTAAGGAGTAAACACAGTATATTAACCAATGTAGCTTGTATACATAAGAAAATACTTAGAGTTAAGTGAAGCCGCCCTACACCGGGCAGGGTGGGAAATGGCACACCGCTGTGTCTCTTTCCACTGTCCCAGATCTAGTGAAGGGGAAACTTTTATTGCAGGGGGGAAAGGATCGTAAAACTGGGTGAACTTATTGTTTGGGGCAGGGGAGGAACTTTTGGTAACTTTTGCTTGCCTTCCTTATTTGCAGTAGATTGAAAGCCCAAAGCAGAGAAAGCAGGGGTTCTTTAGCTGTATGGGGGAATTTCTCTCCTTTCACCCCAACTTAGAGAGGGTGCCAGCCCAAGGGGGCTCCTGGAGGCTATCACAGGCCATAACATCCTTTATTGGTCCTTAATTGCATAGTCATAAACATTCAGTCACTAACCCAAATGTCTTCTAGTCTATTTTATTGGAATGGCGTGGTTATAAGGACGTTCCCACCAGCCCCAAACCCATAGACCAGTGGACAAACCTCCTTCCACACCGCCTTCCCACGCGGGTGGGTGGTGGTCCCTTCTGCCTCCTACTTTGCAGAGGACGTGTCCTTCAGCGGAAACAGTCTTATGCAAAGGTCGCAGGCTCAGTGCCCCTCGAGGGTTCACGGTCTCATCTGCTGTTCCCACAGGGCTATTAAAGCCTCAGCTCCCATGATACACACTGGCCACCCTCCTGGGAGAGCATCACTTCACTCAGGGGCTGTGCTTGCTGTTTCTCCATTCGCTCGTTTGGGTGGAGGGAAAGGGTTCTGGCTCAATCACCCGCTCAGCTATGTGCTTAAAACACATGTGCCCATTCAGCTGCTTTGCTACCTGTTTGTATCAGAAGGATTTTCAAGTTACCTAGTCCCAATTATTACTTAAACCTCCAGACCACAGCCCATTCGTTCTTGTTTCATTCCTTTCTTCACGTTTTCCCCCACCCAAGAATTCAGTCATTCCTTTCCTGCCAAAAAACGAGCATCCCATCTTCCAGGACTAGTTCCGCGCTCATCTCTATCACAATCTTGTGCCGAGGACCTCAGCGTGCCCCACTGCCTACACGACACATCGTATTTGGAGAATGTTGGTTGTCCCCCGTTTCTTTTCCCCAGCAAATTCTCAAGTCCTTAGTTAAAATGCCTTAGAGCCAAGGCTCTGCTCGAGCTAGTGCCTCCTCTCACTCTCTGTCTTTCTCTCTCCTCTCCAGTGCCCGGCCTCGTGCCACCCACTCAGCTTGCTTCCATGAGACTTTGAGACTCACTCTCCAGGCCTCCTCTGAGAAGCATCCCTGTATCTCCCACCCCCAAGAAGAACCGATCGCCGCCCGGCTGTGCCATGGTGGGACCTGGCCTATGTGTGTATCCCAGGGAGCTCTTTCTGTGTAACTTCCATCTGACTCTCTCTTCTCCTCTGGGCTTCTCGACAAAGCAGGCTTGGTCTTACTCATCTCTGCACCCCCCATGCCCAGCTACTCTCCCGCAGCTGATAACCAACACTTGTTCCATTTGTGGAGACTCTGAAGTCTAGAGTCACAGCCAAGACAGGAACTTGAGGGGGAGTCAGGTGTCCCGAACGGGAGAAGAGGGAGACCACGGTATCAGGAATCGGACCCAGCTGCAATTCAATCAGCCGGCGAGGCTATGCCATCCTGGGGTGACAAAGCTTTCTGATGCTCTGATAAGCAGGACCACGTTTGTTATCTCATCCAA
The DNA here is from genome assembly GCA_963574575.1 of Galagoides demidoff. NCBI lineage: Eukaryota > Metazoa > Chordata > Mammalia > Primates > Galagidae > Galagoides > Galagoides demidoff. Next base: position 18,845 of record CAUYQV010080448.1, read on the forward strand.
TTCTCTTTGACTTGTAGTGTTTATCTGGTTGTTAACTGTAGTAAAGTTTCCTTTCAGCCCCTATCTAGCCCTTTACAGAAAAAGTTTGCCAATCCTGATTTGAGACTCGACTGCAAAATTAAGAAACCAGAAAGGGGGAAGCTGGGCCTGGCTGCTGTTTCCTGGCGCCGTGCTTTCGGGTGCTAATGACCAGGTTGGAATCTGAGCAGGTAATACAGAGCACTCAGAGCTCTACACAGTACGTTTTTCTTTGTATGACCGTCATGCAGGGGCTACATCTGGAGAGCCTCAATGTTTTAAAAACATGATGTCATTTGCGTGACTTAAAAGACCTCAACAACAATAAAAAATGTTTAATGGGGACCTCCGATTTATCTGAAATTATCTGTATTATCATTAAGAGCAATTTTTTCACTAAAACTCCAAGTTTTCACTGATGGGCTAGGGAAATATAATTTGCCCTCTGTCCGTCATTTATGACCTACTACTCTGAGTCAGCGACAAAAACAAGAGTTTCCTGCTGTCTCTGTTCCCTGCCCTAAGTCCCAGTCTCTGTTTCTCAATGGATTCCTGAAACACTTGTCGGCTGGTGATGACGTTTTGACAAGGGCAGCCCAGGAGACAAGAACAAACACCATCAATTGAAATAACCTTTAGCCACATGCCAATTGGTCATTGCTCTAGACAAGGGGTCAGCAATTATGGCCCAGTGGCTAAGTCCATACTGCTGCTTGATTTTAATAAAGTTTTATTGCTAAACAGCCGTGCCCATTTCTCTGCATAGTTATTGATGTGGCTGTGCACCAGTGGAGTTGAATAGTTACAGCAGAAACCATCCGGCCTGCAAAGCTTCTGATATTTATGATCTTCCCCTTTACAGAATTGTGCAGAGCCCTGCTCCAGGAAACAGACAAGAAAATTAAACTGCGCGAGGCCTCTTCATGGGGCCCGGCTCTCCGAGGCTTTTAAGGCCCTGTAACCTGCATAGTTAATGCAGGTATACTCCCAGCTGCAATTCAATCAATTGGTGAAAGTCCGTTCACTCTTCTTTGTGTGACAGCCACAGACCACGTGCCTCTGAGACCCTCCCAGTTTTCTAGGCTAGAGATGGTTGAGTGTGCTGGCATCCTCCTTCCTCTGACACCTTCATTTGTCCAGGCAACTCCCTCCTCCTACCCAGACCACAAGTCCTCCAAGGCCCTTTTAGGCCCTGCAGCCTGGGCCCAGCATTGACCCAGGCTGCTCAGGGAACCTCAGATCACCTTTTTTGATCCCCATAATTAAAAACTACTTCCTCCATATCCAAATATCTTCCCAGAGCCTTCCCTTCCAAAATGTAGCAGATCCACATAGTCTTGAAGAGGGCAGGTAGACGGTCACACACCGGATCACTGCACTTGACAATGACTTACCCTTCTTTGGTCTATACCACCATCTTCACACTTGGACTTGCCCTGTCCAATCCAAACTGTGAAAGGGAAAGAAGTCTGCAGCCCTGACTGTGTCTATGGGACACTACACTCTAACTCTATGGATCAGAGAACGGCTTCATTAACTCTTCACATCACCAGCCTTCTGCCTGACACCTCTCTGGGCTGGTGACATTCCTGTGCATCGCGTGAGATGGGCACCACTGCCCGTCACATTACTTGGTGACAAAAAGCTTGAGAGATGGTCTACAGCTCTGTCGACCTAATATTATGGTAAAGCGCTTTAGGCTTGAATCCTAACTCTTCTACTTACAACTTTGAATGTCAGTGTAATGACATCACCTTTCTGCCCGTCACCCTCCCATCCACAAAATGAGGCTAGTAATGTTGACTTCAGTGCATGGCTGAATTTTAAATGAACAACAAAAAAATGCCTATGTAATAAAACCCTCCACCTAGTGGTCACCTAGCAGTATCCATGCTTACATTAAAACTGTAAAAATGCCAGGTACATTTCATGTGTTGGTGGTTTTGCAGCAAACATTACCAGGAATACACATTATAATGATCCAAAAACAAGGTGTTCCCCAAATCCGTGTTGCTTACGAAACTATCCACCTGTAAGGTTACGCACAGAATGCGCAGGTAGCTCTTGGAAGCCCAGTTTTGCACAACAAGGAAGAAACCGGTGTCGTAGAATCAAAGTAGGACTGTGGATGGGGCAGGAGCCACATGCAGGCCGCACTTCTCACACCTATTAATTCCCGTTTTCCCTCATTTTAATGAGGCAATTCTGGGTAAGAAAAACACTTGTCCTTTACCCTCTGAAATTGTCGAGCAAATTAAATAGGAAAGCTATGGGAACTAAAATTAAATTATGGGAAGCTATGTGGGAACTTGGATTGGCAGAGGACGGCACAGGATGTGGGAACAAGATTGGAGACCATCACAGCGTGAAAAGCATCTGGAAAATGATCCATCTGTCACCCCTCGGTTGCCAGAGAGGGTCCCTTAGCCCCGTTCCTTAATGTGAAGGTAAAAGGGGTACATGTAATTATACAGATTAGGGGAAAGAAAGGAGGAGAGCGTAGGCCTGGGTCAAGGAAAAACATGCTTAATAGACCAGCCACAAGGACGTGCGTGGTCACACGTGCTGGTGCCTCAGGCGTGCGTCTCACAAGAGCAAAGGATGTTGACCCTTCTCTGCAGCTGCTCGGGGATGTTTTATCAGCTCGAATGGGGAGGCAGAAATCCTGCCTGCCCCGGCCCGGCACATTCATCCACAAACACACATGGAAGAGAAAACACCAACCCACGTGCCAGCAACTTGCGGGCAGCCCTGGCGCCGTCCCCAGGCTGGGGAAGCCCTGGTTTCCGGGCTCATATTCTCACCGAGATTAGGACAAGAACCAGAAAATGCCAGGTGCACGGGGCTTCAAGGGCTGCCCTGTACAGATGTGTCCCTTATGGAGGGTACATTTTAGAGTTGACGGATGTTGACGTCCCTTTCTAAATCAAGTTCAAGTAATTAGTAAATGGTGGCTCCATAGCCTGCATTGAGATAAACACAGTGAAGTCTTCAGGCCCGTCACAGAGGAGGTGCCAACAACCTTCAGAATAACAGTGAACAATGCATGACAGGTCCACGTGGGCCTGTGACAAACGTCCCATGTGCCTGTTGACATGACAGAAAAGCCCTGTGCTTGGGGTAATTTTTCTCACCTCTGCAGACATAACATTACATACAAGACTCCACCAAGAGCCAACTCGGCCTTTCACTTGGTGCTGTGGCCTCCAAGAAGAACTGCTGAAACAGTCAGGAGTTCTCAAAACCACTCGAGGCAGCGAGGGGAGTTATAAATTGCTCAAACATGTGTTTGGCAGCTGTGGGGTGGCTCTCCTGGAAAGAGCCCATGGCTGCAAGCTTAGATACCAGCACAGTGCATGCCAGACTTCCAGTGGCTAGCAAGGAATGGGGTTGTAATATCCAGGAATGAAGGGAGAGGAGGAGAAAATAACAAATGCTCTGACATCTGTTGTTACAAGGCTCTTGCATAACACAAGGAAATCCCTGCCTTCCACAGGGCTGCTTCTCACTCGGGTCCTGAAACAAAACCACACCGACCCAGTACCCCTTTGCACACGGCTGTGCTGCCTCGCCACACTGGGACCTGCACGGAGGCCCCATGGCTTGGTGTTTGTTCAGGGATTTTGGATCAGACCTGGGACTGAAGCCTGACCCCGCCATTTATTAGCATCTACCTTTGCAAAGCCTCGGTTTCTCCATCTGTAAAATGGGAATGACAATGAAATTATCATAAAAACTAAATATCCTCATATTGAATAATTCATGCTAATACCCTTAACTGTGTTGAAAATGCCCCCATGTTATATTTTTAAGAAGTGCCCAAGTTATTTTAAGATAAAGGCTAATTTAGGAGACCCTGATTTAGTTTACTGTTTTTTTTTTCCTCTGGACAATGCAAGGCATGATTTATCTTTGCAAGGGTACCATGGTAAGAATACCCTTGTGTTCCGGGCTGGACTAGGTTTGGGTTTAAACTCTGAAGTGACCCTGACCCTTGAACATGTGAGTGCTCTGAGCATTTCTTTACTTCACCCTCGTCCCATAACCTTCCCATAGCCTCTTCTTACATCTTCCTGTGCATGGCTTTACATCTTTTGCTATTTCTCTTATACAGGATTAATGCTTATTGACCTGGAATAACTCGTCATACAAGGATGACAAACTCCTGTCTTTCTCCCACACACAATCTCCCTCTCTTTCATTTACTTTAAAAAAAAATGTATAACCAAAGTTTAAAATCTTCATGTCGGTCAAGTTGTTAATTCTTTTCCTTTACAGTAATTACTTTCACTGCTCTTAAGGGATGGTTTTCCCCCACTTCGACACTAGTTAAATACGCACCTATAGTTTCTTACATTTCAGGGGGTGTGGTTCACGGATCATCTTTTTAGTCCCTTAATCCATTTGGAACACTTACCCTGATAACGGTTTTTAAAGTTGTAAACTGAAATAGACTTTCTAGAAAATTTTTGGTCATATGAACCAAAACCCACAAATGAGTTGGTATTCTTTGGCCCAGAAACTCCACTTCTAAGAAATTAGACTCAAGAAAACCACAGAGTGTGTGTCAAGGAAAGTCATCTCAGCGGGGGGGTAGGGTGAATCAATGTGCTGAGGCTGTACTGTCCCACACCGTCTAGGCAAACTCAAGTTGATTAAAATTAAACAAAACTAAAAATTCAGTTCCTTAGTTGCATCAGCCACATTCCACGTGCCTCAATAGCTTTATGTGATAGCCGGCTATCGTAGCCGACAGAACCTCCCGATTCTCATAGAAGCTTCTATTGGACTGTGCCTCTCTACAAGCACTAGAATCAGGTTTTTAAAGAATTTTTTTTGGGGGGGGCAGCGCCTGTGGCCCCATATGCCAGAGGTGGTGGGTTCAAACCTAGCCCCAGTCAAGTTAAAAAAAAAAAATTCTTTTTTTTTTTGAGACAGAGTTTAACTTTCTCACCTGTAGTCGAGTGCCATGGCTTTTAGTTTACAGCAATTTCAAATGCTTGGGCCCAAGCGATCCTCTTGCCTCAGCCTCCCAAGTGGCAGGAACTACAGGCTCCCACCATGTGCTCAGTTAGTTTTTCTAAATTTTTGTTTACAAAAAAAAATGTTGCCCTGGTTAGAGTGCCATGGCATCATAGCTCACAGTAGCCTTGAACTCTTGGGTTCAAGTGATCCTCTTGCCTCAGCCTCCCAAGTAGCTGGAACTCCAGGCACCCACCTAAAGACCCAGCTATTTTTAGAGATGGGGTCTCGCTTTGCTCAGACTGGTCTCCAACTCCTGAGCTCAAACAATCTACCTGCCTTGGCCTCCCAGAGTGCTGAGATTATGGGCGTGAGCTACCTCGCCCAGCATAGGTTTTTAAAGAATACCAAATAACATAAGACAAGTTCATGATATGATGTTAAATAAAGATAGCAGAATACAGATTGGTGATCACAGAAATTTAGATTGGTTACAGGAATTGGAATCGTCAATATCTTCATCAAGTTATTTTTGATGAGAGCAAACAAACCCTGCCCTCATCAAGCTCATTATTTACAAAACAGAAGAAGAAAGAAAAAAAATCTGAAGACTTATAGGTGCATAGTGGGGAAACTGAGCCCATGGAAACTCCTCAGCAGCTAGTAGCTGATTCAAAATCCAAATGCAATTATTATGATACTAAATGTACCAAATGTCAGACCCAATTAATATCGTATTCCATGGCTGACAGTGGTCTTGAAAGAAAGGAAGCTATAAGTGTTCTTCTGCCAATGCCTATTGTCCACCCACCATACTCACAGAAACAATTTGGTCAACAAACAGCACATAAGAACTTGTAGTACATAAAGCAAAGAACTTCACTGGGTATTTGGCAAGCATACAAAGGCCTCTTATCATCAAAAAATATCAAACACGATGAAATAACACTTCACTTTAGGGTGCTTAAGACATTGTAGAAAACTTACAGGTAATTTGGACCCTACGAGGCTTCAAAGTTTAAATTAATCAGACACAGACTTTAAAATAACTAAGTTTGCTGTGCTTGAGATAACTTTTTTTTTAATTATTAAAAAATGTAAAGTAACCAGAAATCCTAAAGTCACAGAGTAGATTTGAGAAAGAACCAAAACAAACATTTGGTTTAGCTTTCCATTGGGAACAACTAAAAACACTGAACAAAATGTTTTCTTTTTTAGCTTGAAAGTAGCAGCAAAGAGCTAACAAAATAGTGAGGAAAAAAAAGAAGATCTGAAAGAAGAATAAAAATTTAAAGAGGTAAGCTCAGCATGTAGGAAGATCTTTTATCTAATGGATGTTTGTCAAGGCCAAAGAGATATCTGAGAGACTGAGCACCACTTCTGTAGGTGAGGAGCAGAAAGGTGAAGTTCAGAGTCCACCATGGATGACTGCTTTGGAACATCACTATACTGGTGCAAAACAGAAATAGACCAGCTCTAGAAAAAACCTGAAATCTAGTTTTGGGCCATCTAGGCCACTAAGAATAATCTTAAGCCCTAAAAATGGACTAAAATAATCCCAGATTCTATCTGGGAGGTCAAAGCAGGTAGATTGCTTGACCTTAGGAGTTCAAGACTAACCTGAGCCAGAGGTTAGTCTCTAAAACTAGCCAGGCATTGTGGCAGGTGCCAGAAGTCCCCAGCTACTTGAAAAGCTGAGGCAAGAGGATCACTTGAGCCCAAGAGTTTGAGGTTGCTGTGAACTATGACTCACAGGGCAAAAAAATGAGACCATGTCTCAAAAAAAATAAAAAATCCCAGATTCTAATTCCCCAGGTACCTTATAGAAACAAACCAAAATGTTCTCTATAGAAATAGACCACCATCCTGTACCTCATTAATTTTACAAACAAATTTTCAAATATTATGCCCTCATTCAGTCAAAGACAACCAGCTACACAAGACAGAAGATAAGAGACAATGAAAACAGCCTTGAAGGGCTCCAAAGTTCTAATTTATCAGACACAGAGTTTAAAATAACTATGTTTACTGCTTGAGAAAATACAAACCATTATTTAAAACTTTGTATAATAACCAAATCCTAAAAAGTCACATAGCAAGTTTGAAAAAGAACCCAATAGAAATTCTAGAACTAAAAAATATAATAACTGAAATAACTCAATGGACAAGTTCAATAGCAAATTAGACGTACGCAAAAATGCATGACATGGCTATGCAGATGCACTGCGTAGCCACACCCATCACTAGGTCTTATTATCAGGGTAGGGCTTATATTTAACAAATGCATAGAAATCCTGCTAGGGCTTATTTGGGGTGTAGGTCTTATTTTCGGGGAAACATGGTATCTGTGAACTAGAAGACAAGTTTGGAATGAAGCACAGAAAATAAAAGTTGGAATATGTAGGAAAAAAGCATGAGAAACATTAATAATACAAAGAGAAAATCTAACACTGGAATTCCAGAAGAAAAAGTGAACTGAAGCAATTTCAGAGATAATGGCAAAGGATTTTCCCATCCATCCGCTAATTCATGAAGTCCTAGTTATCTTCAACAGAATAAAGAAGAAGTAAGCTACACCTAAAACCACCATATTAAAGCTATGGAAAACTAAAGACAAAAAGGAAAGTCTTAAAGGAGTCAGATTATAAAAGACTCCCTTTAGAGCAGCGATTCTCAACCTGTGGGTTGCGACCCACAGGAACTGTATTAAAGGGCCACAGCATTAGGAAGGTTGAGAACCACTGCTTTAGAGCAATGATTCTCAACTGACATGCCTTGAAAGGATCTTAGGTGTGCCACAGAAATTTTTAAAGATCATTAATTAAATTATTTTTGAAAGAACAGTCAATATATCCTTTTTTTTAACCTTGTTTGGTCGACATAATTTTTTAAGTGTGCTGTGTAAGTATAATGATGGGCTCGAGTGTGCCATGAGATTGAAGAGGTGGGAAAATATTGCTTTTGAAGAACAACAGTTAAAAATTTTACTGACTTTGCAAAAACAACAATGGAAGCCAGGAGACAATGGAATCTATCTTCAATAGACTGAAAGAAAATCACTGCCAACATAGAATACTGTACCTAGTAGAAATATTTTTAGGAATGAAAGTGAAATAAATCATTTTCAGACAAACAAAAACAGAAATCTCTATCAGCAGATCCTCATTTTTTGAAAAAGATACACTAATATTAATGAAAGT
>CAUYQV010080449.1:0-26600 GCA_963574575.1 Galagoides demidoff
GTTTTATATACAATTTGAAATATTTTCATCAAACTGGTTAACATAACCTTCATGGCATTTTCTTAGTTATTGTGTTAAGACATTTATATTCTACATTTAGAAAGATTCACATGTACCCTTGTAAGATGCACTGTAGGTGTGGTCCCACCAATCACCCTCCCTCCTCTCCTCCCCTCTCTTCCCCCTTTCCCCATATTCTTGGGCTATAATTGGTTATAGCTTTCATATGAAAGCTATAAATTAGTTTCATAGTAGGGCTGAGTACATTGGATACTTTTTCTTCCATTCTTGAGATACTTTGCTAAGAAGAATATGTTCCAGTTCTGGGAGGCTAAGGCAGGTAGATCTTTTAAGCTCAGGAGTTTGAGACCAGCCTGAGCAAGAACAAGACCCCAGCTCTAAAAACTATCTGGGTGTTATAACAGAAACCTGTAGTCCTAGCTACTCTGCAGACTGAGGCAAGAGAAACGCTTAAGCCCAAGAGTTGGAGGTTGCTGTGAGCTATGATATCACAGCACTCAACTCAGGGCAATAAAGTGAAACTCTGTCTCAAAACAACAGACTAGTAACTGAGATTTTAAACTCTAGATTATTTTCCTTGATTCTATCAACTATTCCCCAAGAACATGGATTTCAAACTACAGATTCCCTCCCAAAAGCCATAACTCTCATAAAAGATAAAAGACACATGATATTCTTAAAATCTAAATACAATGAGATGACAAAATAACAAACACACACACACACACACACTTATCCTAGGCATCTCTGAAACAGTGGATACTCAGCAACTGACCCTGAGAATAAGAATTTGAGTGCTATTCTCACCTCTTTCTTTCAAAGGAATAAGCATATGTATAGAACTCTACAACTTATAAATCTAGTCATATATAGGGTCAAGCAACCTGAACTAGGTAACAGTCCAGTTATAGAAAAAAAATATCAGTCACGTTTATAAAAACAGAAGCTTATTTCCCACTCACAGTAGTCGCCCACCGAGTACCGATGAAAGGATGCTGGAGATCGGTGTCTCCACCACTAACCACATGTCTCGGGTCAAGGCGCTTAACCTCTTTGAACTATATCATTGTACCTGCAAAGTAATAATCTTATGCCAGAAGTTCTCTATGACCCTTTCTAACATTGAAATTCTGTAATGAATAAAGAAAAATGAGCAAATCACAAGATGGGCATATTTACTGGACTAAACCACAATTTGGCTGCTCCGATTATTTTGGTCATCTCCATGATCAATAATGTTCCCAGTGGCCTGATCAGTTATGCCACAGGCTGTGCTCATCATTAAGGTGACTAAGACCCTGGCTGACTGTGCATGGTCCAGCCCAACCTCCATGTTCATCTGTGGCTTAAGGGGAACATGTCTAAGCATTTCTTTGACTCAGGGTCCTTTTTTCTTATATAGTGGTCTTGGTTCCTTCTTATTTTCAAATGGAAGTGAATAACAAGGCTACATAGGAAACTATATAGGAGTCAATATTCAGTGTTACGGTCCTGCAAAAACTCAGCACACCCTTACTTAAAACTTCTAACCTGGCAGACAATGTACTAGGCACAAGAACAACAAACTGAGCAAGACTCTGATTCTGCCTTTCAGACACTCATAATCTACTGTGTTAGTCAGTTAAAAAAAAAAAAGAAAAAAAAAGAACTCTATATGCTGAAACATGGCAAAGGTTGTGATAAAGAAATTCCCTCCTTTACTGATCCCTTCCAGCCTGTGTCTTCCCTTACTGATAATTCTGAAATTTTACCTTCTGTGTTAACCTTTCTTATGAACTTTAAATTTGTATAACCAAATGATTGACTCCACTCAGATGTCTACAAGATACCTCAAATTCAACATACCCTAGAAATAGGACTACTGATTCCCCCACCCCTAAAATCAGCTCTTCCCCAGGACGCCCTGACTTTCTGAATGACATCCCTCTCTGCCCAGTTGGTCAAGTCCCTGTGGGGTCATCTTAGATTCATCTTTTCCTTCAATCCCCCAATCTAATTTCTCATTTCCCCACTGGTTCTGATCCACTTCCTCTTCCAAATCTATCCTCCTCTCTCCACCTTATAATAACAGCCCTAGCCCACACCAATACTATCTCTACTCTGCACTGTTGCAATAGCCCCTAACTGCTTCTTTCTCCCTATTCTTCTTGACCTAACAGCCAGATTAGATTTTTTTAATGGCATTTGATTATATTTTCCCTTTCATAAAAACCTCAATGACTTCTCATTGAAGTTAGACTAAAGTCCCAATTCCACCCCACGTCCTGTAACTTGCTGTACGAGCAAGGCCCTGCCTACCTCACCACCCTCATCTCATAGATCCCTCCAGCTTCACAGTCGCCTTGCTGATACTGGAACAGCCCAACCTAGAAGTCAGCAAACTACAGCTGGCAAATGTATAAATAAAGTTTTATTGTAACATAACCACACCCTTTTGTTTACACACCATCTTATGGCAGCTTCCATATTGCAAGCATGTTTGAATGGTGGTGACAGAGACTTTATGGCTTGTAAAGCTGAAATATTCACTATCTGGCTTGGATAGAAAATGTTTACCAAGTCCTGCTCTTTCTCATCACCTTGTTTCTCTTCCCCTTCTTTGCTCCTCTCACTGTGTAAGATTAGCTTGCTTGTTTATTTCTCCTCCTGTTTATTGTATGCCCTCCCCCCACTGTAACCTCTGTGAGGGTAAAACTGCCTACGTTGGTCCCAGTTTTACATGGAAGCAATCAACAAATAACCAGTGACATGAACGAATTATTAATCTTATCTGTCAAATCTTTCTCATATATAATTGCTAATACTAGTATAAGAAAGGTTTTCACCTGCCTATCTCTTGAAACAGTTAGCAAGACAGAACGTTTGTCATTGTTGTATTTCTTAAAGGATGTAATCGAGGGTCTTCTACATAACACACCTTCAAAAAAAAGCTTGCTGAATAAAAGCCAGTGTTGAGCAAGACGTTCCTCCAAGGGTGGAGGAAAGGGGAGCAAGACGAGGTCCTGAAAAGCTGCTCTGCCTTTGTCGTCTTGCAGCTCAGGAGCCTCTGATGGGCCTCCCAGGACTGATGGTGCCCGGCCCATGGAGACTGCTCACCTGTTATCAGGTTCCAGACACAGCTCAGTGGGCAAACCCCTTAGGAAAGGCAAGGCCCCATGGCCTCCTGTCCCTCACAGTGAACATCAGCACCAAGGCTCTGAGAAGGCCTCCAGCCAAGAAACCTGTACAGTTGTACAGTAACCTGACCCTTCATGAACTCACTGCACACCAGAAACCTTTCAATCCTCGCAAATCTAATGACTTTCGAACTTACTTTAAAAGCCATCATAACAGAAATGACATTATTTCCGTATCTATCTTGCCTGTCCATTTTTCTTAAAATAATAAATTGATAGCTGATGTTGATATGACTTTCTGAATTAGCCCCATTAATTTCCCAGGATTTAGAACACAGGTAAGTTGACTCAATGACTATTAAGAAGCACAGAACTGAGGGAGAAAATGTTTGCAAAAGATATACCTGTAAAGCACTGTTTTCCAAAATATGCAAAGAGTTCTTAAAATTCAATAAAAAGAAAATGAACAGCACAATTAAAAAATGGCAAGAGATCTGAACAGACCAGTCACCAAAGGTGATATACAAGCATTTGAAAAGATGTTCAGTATTGTATGTCATTAGGGACTGCAAAGTAAAAAATAATGAGCGACTGCACGCACCAGTGCCATGTTCTGCGGGGGATGGAGAGCAGTGGCTTTCAACTTTTTATAATCTCATGGCACACTTGAACCTCTAGTTATATATCACAAACTTAAATTATGCTGACTGAAAAAAATATTTAAAAAAAAAGAATATACTTACTGTGCTTTGAACTTCTTTTGAAAGTAATTGAATTAATAGTCTTTAAAAATTTTCACAGCACATGTGAGATCCTCTCATGGCACACCATTGTGCCACAGCACCCCAGCTGAAATTCATGATGCAGAGTGACAAGAACTCCCATCCATGGCTGGTGGGAATGTAAGTGGTCCTGTTTCTCACAAAGCCAAACATACTGTTACTATTCCATCCAGCTACAATGCTGCTTGGTATTTAACCAAAGTATTTGGAAACGTAGATCCACATAAAAACCTGCACACAAATGTTTATACCAAATTTATTCATAATTGCCAATTACAGAAGCAACTGAAATGTCCAGCAGTTGGTGGATAGGTAAACTGTGGTATGTCATACAAAGGAATAGCATTCATCTATTGTTTTTAAATGATCTATCAAGCCACAAAAAGACGTGGAGTGATACGTGATGCTAAGGCAAAGAAGCTGATCGGAAAAGGTCCAATACGATCTGATTCAAATTACCAAACATATCTGGGAAAGACAAAACCTAGAGACAGTAAAAAGATCACTGATGGCCAGGGGCCTCGGGGGAGAGAGGGAGACCTAACAGGTGGAGAACAACGGATTCTTAAAAGCAGTGAAACTATTCTGTATGATGTTATAATGGTGTGTACATGGCATTAGGTATTTGTTAAAACCCAGCCTATAGGTTCAGGACCCAGAGAGGGAAACTTAATGTAAATTATGGACTTTATATTGGTTTACCAACTATAGCAAATGTACCATACTGATGCAAGATGTTATTATAATAATAGGGGAAATTGGGTGTGGCAGGAGGGGGAGAGGTATACAGAGACCATATTTTCTGTCCAATTTTTCTATAAACCGACTACTGTGCTTAAAAAGGAAATCCATTATAGAAAACACATACAGTTTGAAAGACAAAAAAACCACAGAATGCCAGAATGCCGGTTATCTGCTGAAAGAAAGGCAGGGGCAGGGCATAGTAGGAAAACAAGTGGAAAGAAAGGAGTAGTGGGCTCAGCGCCTGTGGCTCAATCAGCTAAGGCACCAGCCACGTACACCTAAGGTGGCGGGTTCGAATCCCCAGCCCAGGTCCGCCAAACAACAATGATGGCTGCAACCCAAAAATGGCCAGGCGTTGTGGCGGACGCCTGTGGTCCTAGCTACTTGGGAGGTGGAGGCAGGAGACTCGCTTAGCCCAGGAGTTGGAGGTTGCTATGAGCTGTGATGCCATGGCACTCTACCCAGGGGGATAGCTTGAGGCTCCGTCTCAAAAAAGAAAAAAAAAGAAAGGAGTAGTGAACTTGAACTCAGCTTGAAGACCTGCCTGAGGGGTAGGGGAGATGGGGAGACCAGGCCCTCAGCCTCTGAGCGGGGCTCACCTGGCGTCAGTCCTGACTCTGTCACATCTCTGCTGGGCTACCATGGACACGTGTGAGAACCTTGTCCCAGATTCAGTTTCCTCCTTTTTAAGATGCGGATAATAACAGTACTTCTTAAGGACTCCTGAAATAATCAACTCGGATAATGCACATAAATCAAGTAGCAGACTGTCTAGCACACTGCAGGTGTCAATATTTAAATAACTGTTATTACCAGTCATCTTGATCAAGTCACTTAAACATCTTAAACCTATTGATTTGCCAGAATCAAGGAAAGTAAGTGCACGAAGTACTATGCAGATGTGTTATTTTGACTTCAGGCTGCTCTCCGGGCACCCCCTCTGATTATGGTTCTAATCATCCAGCTTTAGAATCAGACTGATTCTTTCCTGACCTTGGACTCTCTATCAAAAGGACTTGACAATTTTCACTTTTGTGAAGAGGAGTATTTCTTTCCATAATCAGCCAAATCCTACCAGTTTGTAAATGACTTGCTGGGAACGTGTTAGATCTTTTTGTAAAATACATAAATTGGGTCTTCCGGACCACATTGGTCTTCACTAATGAAATTGTCCCATAGTACAGATACAAAGTATCTTTGTAGCATGGGTTAGTTACCATCACTCGTCATGCTTATTCCCACAGAGTTATTAATTTGTATGTTTGAAAATTATGGCATTATTTATCATCATCAGTAGTCAGTACCACATAGAAAGATCCAATTTTCTGCAGATGACATGCCCACCTTGCTTCAGTTACTGTATATTCTTTACTTTATTAAAATAAAATAAATCAGAAATAATCAACTTTGCCTATAATCACAGTTGCCAGTTACAAATTAACAACTCATTATTTCTTCTTTTTTTTTTTTATTACTTCTTCCTCCTGTAGTGTTTTCTTGCCCCCCATGTAGCTGGGATCACAAGGTCCAGCTGTCTTGTTGTTGTACCGGCTCACTCTGCCTCAGGCGGGTCTTCAGCTGGTCTCGAACCTCTGAGCACGGGTGATCCACCCGCCTCAGCCTCCCACAAGGTTGGGACAACAGGCGTGAGCCACCACACCCAGCCACAACTCATTATTTCTAAAAGAAAAATTCAAATGAAAAATAAAACCTGCTTTCAGGAAGACCTATAGTCCAGCACATTCCCATTAACTGCATAACCCCTATGGCTTATCATAGAGTCTGTAGAGTAAGGGGCAAAAGGGCACATGCCCATGAGGTACGGAGAGGAGGGGATTTGAAGGAATATGGAAATAAGCCTTCCACAAGAGGCTGGGCACCTGTACTCAGTGGGTAGGGCACTGGCCATATACACCAGGGCTGGTGGGTTCAAACCCAGCCTGGGCCTGCTAAATAAAAAAAAAAAGGAGCCGGGCAATGTGGTGTGTGCCTGTAGTCCCCAGGTACTAGGGATGCTGAGGAAAGAGAATCACTTGAGTTTGAGGTTGCTGTGAGTTATGACACCACGGGACTCTACGGAGGGTGACAAAGTATGACTCTGTCTCAATTAAAAAAAATAAAAAAGAATTCCACAAGACAGGGTTTTACTTATTTTTATTTTGAGACAGAGTCTCACTTATAGTCTTAGAACTATATACTTATATTGGCTTTCCAGGGAGAACTTCTAAGTCCAACAACATTTCCTTATATTAATATGACCAAATATTCTAAGACAGATAAACAAACAACAAAAAACAAATTAATTCAAACACTCTAATAAATACAAAGTTTGCTCTAAATAAAGCTGAGAGGACTAACTGATCTATAATTACAGCTGTGTCATTTTTTAGTCACTCACTATGCTTTCCTCCCAACCTTACCAAAATCATAAAATTTCTCAGCCTTTTACATGATATTTTTGGGGTAAGGCACAGTGTGGCTCATGTGTATAATCCTAAACTCTGGGAGGCCAGGACAGGTGGATCGCCTGAGCTTAAGAGTTTGAGATCAGTCTGAGCAAGAATAAGACCCCGCCTCAACTCAAAATAGACAAACTAGCAAGGTGTTGTGGCCCGCACCTGTTGTCCCAGCTACTTGGGAGGCTGAAGCAGGAAAATCATTTGGACCCAGGAGTTAGAGGTTGCCGTGAGCTACGATACCACCACACTCTACCCAGGGCAACAGAATAGTACTCTATCTCAAATAAATAAATAAATATAGGCACACAGCCTATAGACATATGAAAAAATGCTCATCATCCTTAATCATCAGAGAAATGCAAATCAAAACTACTTTGAGATAGCATCTAACTCCAGTAAGATTAGCCGATATCACAAAATCCCCAAACCAGAGATGCTGGCATGGATGTGGAGAAAAGGGAACACTTCTACACTGCTGGTGGGAATGAAAACTAATATATTCCTTTTGGAGAGATGTTTGGAGAACACTTAGAGAACTAAAAATAGACCCATCATTCGATCCTACAATTCCTCTACTAGGTATATATCCAGAAGACCAAAAATCACATTATAACAAAGATACATGAACCAGAATGTTTATTGCAGCCCAATTCATAATTGCCAAGTCATGGAAGAAGCCCAAATGCTCATTGATTCATGAATGTGCCAATAAATTGTGGTATATGTACATCATAGAATATTATGCAGCCTTAAAGAAAGATGGAGACTTTACCTCCTTCATGTTTACATGGATGGAGGCTGGAACATATTTTTCTTAGCAAAGTATCTAAAGAATGGAAGAAAAGGTATCCAGTGTACTCAGCTCTACTATGAAATTAATTTATAGCTTTCATATGAAAGCTTTCATATAATCCAATTATAGCCCAAGAATATGGGGAAAGGGGAAAGGGAGGGGAGTGGAGGGGGGAGGATGGGGGGAGGGAGGGTAATTGGTGGGACCACACCTATAGTGCATCTTACAAGGGTATAGGTGAAACTTACTAAATGTAGAATATAAATGTGTTAACACAATAACTAAGACAATACCGAGAAGGCTATGTTAACCAGTTTGATGAAAGTGTTTCAAATTGTATATAAAACCAGCACATTGTACCCCATGACTGCATTAATGTACACAGCTATGGCTCGGTGCCTGTGGCTCAAGTGGCTAAGGCGCCAGCCACATACACCTAAGGTGGTGGGTTCGAATCCAGCCCCGACCCGCCAAACAACAATGTCAGCTGCAACCAAAAAAAAATAGCCAGGCGTTGTGGCGGGTGCCTGTGGTCCCAGCTACTTGGGAGGCTGGGGCAGGAGACTCACTTGAGCCCAGGAGTTGGAGGTTGCTGTCAGCTGTGAAGCCACGGCACTCTACCCAGGGAGATAGCTTGAGGCTCTGTCTCAAAAAAAAAAAAAATGTACACAGCTATGATTTAATAAAAAAAAAAAAAAAAAAGGAAAGTTAAAAAAATAAATAAATAAAATATTTGATATTGACATGAAATGAAAATTATATGTACTTTTTCTATTGGGATCCACTCAGTCATCTTATCGAAAACAACTAATTAACTTCCTGTGCCACTGATTATAAACAGCATCCAATACTAATCATTACCATCCACTCTCAAATCTGCAATCTTGTTTCCTCTTCCATGACATGAAAGATTTCATTAGAAGTACATGAGCCTTGCTGGGGAGTCTGAGTCATTTATCACCAACAAATGTGGCTTCTTTCTTTGATCGACCAGCTTAAATAGCCATTGGATTGGTCACAGGAAGTAGGTGTGGATTTTTATCCCCTTGACTTTATCATTCTCTAATTAGGCAGGAAAAATACAAATTCTCAAAAGGGTGGAAAACGAAATATTTTAAATAACATGTCCCTATCTTGGACATAAATCATATTAGCTCTTTAAACATTTCTGATTGGTATCTTCTGTGGCATGAAAATACCATGTAAAACATTTGAAAAATAAGGATAAACATCAATGTATTCAAATTCTTTATTTGCTTAAGGAAAGTATAAAAATTGAGAGGATATGCCTGATGATTATACTTCCAGTGACTTAAGACCAAAAAGTCAGTCTTTGAGAATTAAAACTAAGGCAGAAAGCTTCGCCTGTAGCTCAGGTTACTCTTGGTACAGGTGACAAGTGTGCGAGCCACTGAGCCATCATTCTTCACATACTAGAGCACAACACTTGGGATGATTTAATTGGTGTAACTGTCCTTTGTGGACAAAGGCTGTGGCTTTGTTTGCCACCTGAGTGCATTAGACTGAGAAGGCCCAGAATGTAGCTAAACAGAGGAGTCCAGTTAGTACGCTGTTAGGTAGGTCTAAGTAGGAAAGGAGAAGTAAAGTAATGAAAGAAAGTAATGCACAAAGTTCTGAAAATCTAGAGATTGAGAGAAGTAAGAAGGTCAACTTCAAAGTCATAGAAAAATCATCAAAGACACAGGAAAGAAAAAATTCATCCATATAGTACTGACCTGGCAAACAGAGTTATTTATTTATTTATTTATTTTAGAGACAAGAGTCTCACTTTGTCGCCCTTAGTAGAGTGCTGCGGCATCACAGCTCACAGCAACCTCCAATTCCTGGGCTTAGGCGATTCTGTTTCCTCAGCCTCCTGAGTAGCTGGGACTACAGGCACCCACCACAATGCCCCGCTATTTTTGTTGTTATTGTTGCAATTTGGCCGGGGCTGGGTTCAAACCTGCCACCCTCAGTATATGGGGCCAGCGCCCTACTCACTGAGCCACAGGCGCTGCCCAAAACCAGGTTATTTAATCCAAACGGCCCAGATTAAACCCACAGTGTTTCCTTATTATGTGGCCGTGAAAGTCAGGCCGCTGAGTGCCTAATGTTTGCCCTGGGAACAGCAGTGAACAAGACAAAAATTTTCCCCACGTGGAGTTTATATTCTACCCGTGAAAAACAGGGCAACAGGCACATGACTTCAGAACATGATACATGCTATGAAGAAATTCAGACAAAGTAAGAAACAGAGAGTGGTGAGTGAGTAGACGGTAGGAGGGCAGAAATGTCACGCAGGATTTAAGCACAGACCTCAGTCCCTGCTCCTTCCCAAGGGAACACCACAGAGTTCCCCATCAGTGGCAAGTGAGACAACTTTAGATGGTTTATAGATGAACTTTAAAAAATTTAGGCCAGGAGCGGCTCACGCCTATAATCCTAGCACTCTGGGAGGCCAAGGCGAGTGGATTGCTTGAGCTCAGGAGTTTGAGACCAGCCTGAGCAGGAGACCCTGTCGCTACTAAAGACAGG
Source organism: Galagoides demidoff (assembly GCA_963574575.1). Taxonomy (NCBI): domain Eukaryota; kingdom Metazoa; phylum Chordata; class Mammalia; order Primates; family Galagidae; genus Galagoides; species Galagoides demidoff. The sequence goes on from CAUYQV010080449.1 coordinate 10,451, forward strand.
AAATAGAAAAACGCCTGGTATAGTGGCACAGGCAGTAGTCCCAGCTACTCGGGAGGCCAAGGCAAGAGCATCACCTGAGCCCAGGAGTTTGAGGTTGCTGTGAGTGATGATGCTACGGCACTCTACCCAGGGTACTTGAGTGAGACTCTGTCTCAAAATAAATAAATTAAAAATAAATAATTTAAATAGTTGTGTATTTACTCTGCTGTTATCTTTCTATGGCAAGATATATCACTTTTCTACTTAAAATAATAATAACAAAATTTTTAAAGAAGATATTTAATACACTGACTGCCACACACACAAAAGAAAATTTTGGACGGTGCCTGTGGCTCAAAGGAGTAGGACGCTGGCCCCATATGCAGGAGGTGATGGGTTCAAACCCAGCCCTGGCCAAAAGCTGCAAAATAAAATAAAATAAAATGTCAGCTTTCATTTAAAAAAAAAGAAAGAAAGAAAATTGTCCTTGGGGCCATGGTGTTTATTATAAAAATAGAATAAAAACTTCACAAACAAAGTGATCCTAAAACATACATCAATAAAAAAGTAATACAAAATCTTGAAAATCAGCAAATGTAAAACGTAATGTGAAAACTATAAAAATAGTTCATAACACACGTGATAGTTAATATGTTAAGCAAAAAACAAAGATTTAAAGAAAACTACTAAGTAATAACACGGATAATATGTAGATATAGGGAAATCATAAAATAACACAAAAATAGCTGAATAAATCAGTTAATTGAATTAATTATAATTAATATCACCAAATTAGAATGTACTGATAATGTTGCTACCACAATTAGAATGCCCTTCTCTTTCTTCATGCCAGTAGAAAGAAAATGTTGACATACTGCTGGTGAAAAGAGGGGATGAGCTAACACTTTTTCATGGACTCATTGTACTCTATTTAAAAATTGCATGATTCAACTCAGATTTCACTTCCCTACCAGGCTATCTGTCCACACCTTGGTTTCCACAGTTAGGCCTGGGACAGGCTTGAAAGTAAGGCAGAAACTCACAAGTCAAACTTTCTTTTTTTTTTTTTTTTTTTTTGAGACAGAGTCTCTGTCACTCTGGGTAGAGAGTTGTGGTGTCATAGCTCACAGTAACCTCAAACTCTTGGACTCAAGCAATCCTCTTGCCTCAGACTCCCAAACAGCTAGGGCTACAGGTGCCTGTCACAATGCATGGCCTGGCTAGTTTTTTCTTTATTTTTTTTCTATTTTTAGTAAACATGGGGTCTCACTCTTGGTCAGGTTGTTTAGGAACTAATCCTGGAGATTTGGGCAAAGCTAAGTAGGCACTGATAAAAAAAAAAAAAACTGCAAGGCTAGGGGCCATGGCTCAGACCTGTCATCCCAACACTACAAGAGGCCACAGCAGGTGGATTACTTGAGCTCAGGAGTTCAAGAGTAGCCTGAGCAAAAGTGAGACCCCATCTCTACTAAAATTAGAAAAACTAGCCAGGCATCATGGTGGGTGCCTGTAACCCCAGCTACTCAGGAGGCTGAGGCCTGAGGAACACTTGAGTTTAAGAGTTGGACATTGCTGTGAGCTATAACATCATGGTAGTCTACCCAGGGTGATGTGGAGTGAGACCATCTAAAAAAAAATTAAAATAAAATAAAACTGCAATGACTGAAAACCATACATATTTAAACCATATAGGTTTATGAAACTCCTTGCCCCAGAAATCATTTCAGGGACTACCAATAAATGCCACAACTTTGAGAGGTAGAGACAGATTTCAAATTTAAAACATTCAGCCACCATATGATTAAAATCGAACTAGTTCTCTCATCAACATCAGGAAAAAGATAAAAATAACTATTACCATCCTTCCCGATTAACTCCAGTTTTGGAAGTGTGAGCCAAAGTAATTAGTTAAGAAAACAAAACACCACCACAGAAGGTATGCATGTCAGAAGAGAAGAGAAGTGGACTTTGTTGTGCTAAAAAGTACGTTATTATGTAGCAGATGTGAGTGAAGACTCAAGTCACCTGAGCCTACTTCATCTCAACACCTCCTCTGCCTCTGACCTTACATGGGCAGAGTCTGGGGTTGTCTGTACTAAAGTAATGGTGTGCCCTGTGAGAACTAGGAGCGACCCCTGGTCTCCAGGAGCAGGAACGGAAAGATGCTGCATTATCAATCTCCGATCTAAGGAAAACATAATTATATCTGAAAAGGCAATCTGTCATTTGAGTAGCTCATTCATCCAAACAATGCTTGCTGAGAGCAATTCCTCCTTTGCCAGCTCACCCCAAAGAAGTTATCCTGTCTTCTCGTTTATTTTTAATTACAGTCTTTAACATGCAAATGTGGAAACATAGGGAGCTTTATTAGTCACATTTCTAGTTACAGATCATCATATTCCTGAGTTTTATTCTAGTAATGTTTCTAAAATTAGATTGCTTCATAACAATAATGAATGCGTCTTTCTCCTAAATACAGTTTAGTAATCTTACACTGATAGCGGGCTAAATTAAGAGTTGTGGAGCGCTGTAAATTGGGAAGCTGTCCCCAAGCAATCACACTGAACAAATCTAATCTCTTTTCCTCAGGATGGGATATTCCTTCCTCCTGACCCAGACCTTCCTTTTCCAGGATGCTGATTTGCACGGACGGCAGCCAATTTCACCGCCTGGAGCTGGGCTGCAGGGGACTGTGGGTGGACGTGAACTGACCTCTTTCTGCAGAGCATCCTGTACGTCAGACTATTGTACTCCGCCGTGTGTGTGTGTGTGTGTGTGTGTGTGTGTGTGTGTGTGTCTGGTTTGATGTGGGACTTGGTGCATTGCCTGAGTTGACAGAGAGCTTCTTTCATCCAACTACCTGCAGGTTACCAGCTGGAACAGAAGAGAAAAGCAAAACACTGAACTTTCATCAGATCAAGAGAAGGAAAGAAAATGTTGGCACCCAGCTGGTTAAAAAAGGGAAAGAACAAATACCTTTTCATGGACTCTGGAAAGAAAAATATATTTAAAACTCACCGAATGATTGAAATGGAAGGGTAACAGTAGATTGTTTTCAAAGAAGCCCACATTTCTGTTTGTACGATATGTGTATTAGGCAAATATGTTTGCAAATAGAAATCTATCCCAAGACTCCTGGGTGTGAAAGGAATGCAGAAGGCTGCCTTTTTGCATCTTCACGAGACAAAATTGCTGTCAACATGAGAATCTTAATTCCGTGCTCCCTGCTGAACTTGGCACAGAACCACTGCTCCGCGGGATCTGGCATCTTGCCTGAGGCTGAGAAGAAAAAGAGCTGAGCCTAGGAGAGGTCAGGGTCACTTCAGACTGGGTTGCAAATGATTCCTAACTCTTAAACTTGGGAGGTAAGCCTCCACCTGGGTGAGAAACTTCGCAGAGATTTTGGAGAATCAAACAGCGTTAAGTTTTCACACCTAACAGCCTCCTCAGGCTGCAAGAGGTAATGGGACCAGCACCCAACTTGGAGTACAGGAATCTGAATTTGAGGCTGATCCCTGCCCCTTGGCTTTGGGCGAGCTATGCTGTCTTCCTGGGTATTTATTTCCTCCTATATATGCGTAGGATGTGAGTGAGAATCCTGCCCTGTCTACCTCAGTGGCTGTGTGAGGTTTGCATGACAGGAAGTACAAAGACAAGCAAAGCATTGTACAAACACAAAATGCTGCTGCTGTTACGATTGCTACAAGTCCACTAGCTTTTTTTTTTTTTTTTTTTTGGCAGAGACAGAGTCTCACTCTGTTATCCAGACTAGATTGCCATGGCATCAGTTAAGCTCATAGCAGTCTCAAACTCCTGAGTTCAAGTGATCCTCCCGCCTCAGCCTCCCAAGTCGCTGGGACTGTAGGTGCCTACCACACCCAGCTAAGTTTTCTATTTTAGTAGAGATGGGATCTTGCTCTCGCTCAGGCTGGCCTCAAACTCCCGAGGTCAAATGGTACTTCTGCCTCGGCCTCCCAGAGTGCTAGGATTACATACAAGTGTAAGTCACTGTGCCAGGCCTCAGATTCACCAGCTTTTGTATTACTTTTCCTACATTTCCTATATTACATTTGGGGGGACGATATAGTAGACATTTATTTAGTACTTATTGATGGGCTAACATAAGTATCTGGGGATTTTGTCCTCTAGAAGAGAGGCTTGCAGAGCTTAGTCCTGGAGTCTTCGGTAACTAAAGTGAGATCTTGGCCATGAAGGACATCTATAAAATGAGAATGTTGAGTGAGAGAATTTCCAAGGTCCTTTGCAGTTTCAGTGCTGTCAGGTTTCTATCTGCTCTTTGTCCCCACCACCCCATCCTGCGAAGCTTGTCCTTGCTGACACTGTCACTTTGCTTCTACTCTCACAACTCTTCATGTTTTGTCCTAAAACCTTGCTTTTTTTTGAGACAGAGTCTCACTTTGTCATGCTGGGTACAGTGGCATCACAGCTCACAGTAACCTCAAACCCTTGGGCTAAAGTGATCCTCTTCCCTCAGCCTCCCAAGTAGCTATGACTACAGGCACCTGCTCAACACCCAGCTAGTTTTAGAGACTCAGAGAGGGAGTCTCACTCTTGCTCAGGCTGGTCTCAAATCCTGAGCGCAGGCAATCCCTCAGCTTCAGCCTCCCAGAGTGCTAGGATTACGGGTCTGAGCCATCACCCCAAACCAAGCTTTCTTCTTCATTTTTCTCCCCAGTGTCAGACCCAAAGCTTAGATATTAATCAAAAGATATATTAACTTCAAGAAGTATGAATCATCAAGCTGGATGCAGCAAGAGTGAGACTCCTATCTCTACTAAAGATAGGAAGGAAAAAAAAATAGCCAGGAGTGTATAGTCCCAGCACCTGGGGAGGCTATGGCAAGAGGATTACTTGAGCCTAAGAGTTTGAGGTTGCCCTGAGCTATGATACCACAGCACTCTACCCAGGGTGACAAAGTAAGAATCTGTCTCCAAAAAAAAAAAAAGATGTATGAATCAAAAAAATAATAATAATAAGTACACATCAACTCAGCAAGCAACAGAAATACTTTGTGTGTGTTGATAATATTGTTGGAGTACACAGAGGTCAGTTTAAAGATTTGGAAATAGGAATGCCGGAGTATATTATTAAATAAATGTCTCCTATAACTGTATGTATTGCTTTACGCCTTCCTAATATATCATCATAGAATAAAAAGAACATCGGATTCCACTTTGGCTCAGCCATTTGAGCTGGGAAAACCTCAACAAGTCACTACACTCACTGAGCCCTCAGCCAACACACATTTATTAATAAGTATATACCAGCCAGGCTCCAGGCCGTGAAGACACAGGGTAGACGCAAACAGACGTGGTTCCTGCTCCCATGGAGTTTACAGTCCAAACGGAGTTACAGCCTTCCATCAGAGAAGACAAACAGATAAGTGTTTACAACTGTGATAACTGCTACAAAAAGGAGCAGCCTGGTCCCAGGCCAGCGATTAATACAGAAAACTGGCCGGTAGAGAGATTATGAATGTGGTGACTCAACCAACATCTAAAGATAAAGTAGGAATCGTGCAGGCAGAGAATAAACAGGGTGGCGGGAACAGCACCCCAGCCAGAGGACCAGCAAGTGCAAATCGTGCTGCAGCCGGGTTAGATGGACTCAACGTCCAGGAGACCGAGGCAGCAGGGCCCACAGGCTCAGAGATAACGTGTCATGCCTGGCTTGGTGGACCATGTCAAGGGCTCTTTTTTCTTCTTCTTTTTTTTTAAATTTACCATTTTAACCATGTCACCACACAATTTATTTTATTGTATTTTATTTCTTTTTGAGATGGAGTCTCACTGTGTTGCCCTGATAGAATGCCGTGGCATCATTGTAGCTCACAGCAACCTCAAACTCTTGGGCTCAAGAGATCCCCCTTGGGCTCAAGAGATCCCCCTCCCAAGTAGCTGGGACTACAAGTGCATGCTACAACGCCTGGCTATTTTGTTTTTTTTCTTTATTTGTTTGGTTTTTCAGTCCAGTTGGGGTCTCACTCTTGCTCAGGCTTGCCTTTAACTTCTGAGCTCAGGCAATCTGCCTGCCTCAGCCTCTCAGAGTGCTAGAATCACACTGGGCCCGTGGTAAGGATTCTTGTTTATATCTCTGAAGAGCAAACAAAAGTCACTCAAGTGTTGTAAATTGTTGGTAACATTATCAAATTTGAATTTTGAACAGATCCATTGGCTGCTGTGCATAGAATCAATTCAAGAAGGTCAAGGGTAAATTGCAAGAGACCAGCTAGGATGTAGCTTAGTCCAAGGCTTTGATGGCAGAGGGCAGGTCATTGTGTTGATCTACAGGACCCTTAAGCACAATTTTGGACAGTTGAGTCCTAGGCACCTTTGAGATCCAAATTAAGATAACAAGTAGTCACTTTGGTATAAAAATCTGAAGCTAGTAAGAGAGGTCAGAACTGACAGCAAAATGTTGAACTAGCACTTACAAATAAACTTTGAGGCATGGTGCAGAATGAGTTTATCTAATAAGAGAGGAAAGAGGAAGAATAAACATCTCAGAATCTCTGTTGGGCTGCAAAGTAGCCACTGCAGTAGCTGTTTCACAGATTTTCGTAACTGAGATGAGGTAGGCAGGCAACAAAAATTCAGATCATATTATTATTCTATAGTATTAAGAAAAAATAAAAATAAGCCAAGAATGATCCAAATTTAAGCATGAGCCAAATTTTTTATTTTTAAAAAAGTTTTGTCAGGCATAAAAAAATAAATTGGGCTCTGCAAACCACTTCCTAATTATTTTTTTTTAGGTGATCAGAGGAGGGTGATTTAAATTTCATCTTTGTGTTCTTTAATAATTGCTACATTTTCTGCAATGAACATGCATTTTTATATGGTGAAAGAAATGAAATCTTTTATTTTTTAATTATATGAAAGTACTTTTCCAAGGCAAGAGCCAAAGATGAGGAAGCCAGCTGCACCCCACCCTGTGAGAGTGAGTGGCCTGTGTCCAGCACCCATGGTCAGAGGTTTTGTTTGAAGCCCGTTTGTGTTTCCAGGTGTCTGTCATAGAGACCGAGAGGTGAACTCTTGAGAATTGGCCCAAAGAAATGTTTTGGATTAAAGTGACCTGGCCGGGTTTCCGTGGCACACATGGCCTGAGAACCACTAGCCTTGCCAAACCTTTTGTCTCTAATTCTCTACAAAGTTATCACCATAACATAGAGGGCCTTGGAGTGCTGGAAAATCCATGTCTAGTTGCCAGGCACATATGCTGATTTTACAGCAATGGCTAAAATATGCTTGAAGCCTCGTAAATAATCTAGAAGTTTGTGGGAGGCGCCTATGGCTCAGTGAATAGGGTGCCGGCCCCATATACTGAGGGTGGTGGGTTCAAACCCAGTCCGGGCCAAACTTCAACAAAAAGAATAGCCAGGCGTTGTGGCAGGCACCTGTAGTCCCAGCTACTTGGAAGGCTAAGGCAAGAGAATCAACTAGACCCCAGAGCTGGAGGTTGCTGTGAGCGGTGATGCCACCGCACTCTACCAAGGGTGACAAAGTGAGACTCTGTCTCTTAAAAAAAAAGAAAAGAAAGAAAGAACATCTAGGAGTTTGTAACAAGCTGCATCCTTATTTGCTTGCCAGGGTGACAGAGCCGTCAGGGAATGTGGCACTGAGCTCTGGAGAACATGGGTTCCCCGGCCTTTGGCATAAGGTGGGAAGACCAGTCATGCTGCTGCCTTGAGGGTGCCTGGCTCATGGCGATAGATGCCATACAGTGCGATGGAAGGAGCTCAGTTCTAGAAACCAGGAGACCAAGATCCTGACCCCAATCTTGTATAGATCAGCTGACCTAGTCCTGTGACCTCACTCTGTCTTCAGTGTTGTTTTTTTTTTTTTAATCTGTAAAATGAAAAACATTCCCCATGAAAGATCTCCTGAGGTAGGCTGAACCTGTATGATAGCTAGTACAGAACCTATACAAGTTATTATTAATTCGAATATTTTTTGGTGGGCTGATAATGGCTTCCTACCCCAAATACTTCCACACCACCCAGATCACCATCTTCTCCCCACTCTCTCTCCTCCCACCCCACCCCCCACCAGTCCCAACACATCCCACCTGCTACTCTGCTTTTTCTATAATGCTTATAAGAAAGCTTTGCTGTTTTCACACATCTCCTTCCTCTAACTCCCCACCTGAGAGAAGGTCTGACCTTTTCTGTCTTGCTTACTGCTGTAGCCCCAGTGTCTAGAATAGAGTCTGATCCACAGTGGGGCTCAAAAATATTGAGTGAATGAATTTGAACACTGTGGTACCCTTACTCGGGGATATGAAGCTTACAAAGATCCCCGAATTTTGACTAGACTAGACTGAGTGCAGTGGCTCAGGCCTGTAATCCTAGCTGCAAAAGAGAGACCCCATCTCTAAAAATAGTCAGACATTATGGCAGGCACCTGTAGTCCTTGGGAGGACTGAGGCAAGAGCATTACCCAAACTCAGGAGTTTAAGGTTGCTGTGAATTATGATCCCACAGCACTCTGAGGGCAACAAAGTGAAACACTGTCTAAAAAAATAAAAAGAAGAATTTTAACAAGAGTGTTAGAATAGAGATGCAGGATAGACAGTGCCCTACACTGCTCCTACAGGCATTAAGCCTGGATGCATTTAGAGAAGAGATACACAGAGGGGCCACACAGAATCAGTAGAATTCATCCTGACTCACCTACTAACTGAACTTACTAAAAACTCTGTGAACCTCAGTATCTATATCAATAAAATAGACATAATAATGGTGCTTCTATCACAGGATTATAGTGAAGATTAAATTATTTTTAAAAGGGGGATGAGGAGATTTCTAAATAAAAAGCATTATCCAAAGGATAGCAGAGTATACCCCCCCCCCCCGGCAAAATATGCCACTTTGGCATAAGGATTATTTTGAACTGTAGGCAATTAAGACGAAGCAAGCATAAGAAGAACTCTCCGTCCACAATCTGAAGGGTGTCCCTCCTCCTCCCTCTACTAAAAGGGGTAGAGACAGGTCATCAGAGACAACTCTAGACCCCTAGCCTGGAGGTGGCGCTAGTCGTATCCACACAACAAACCTTACTAATTAGCTCATATGTACCCGTGTTTCTCTACATATTTGCTTCCTACAATTTGCCTCCCAAAAGCTCAAAGTCCTTTTCCTTTGCCTAGTGACATCTCTAAAAATGTACTTGAGTGCGTGTGTGTGTGTGTGAAGATGCTGTATAAACCCAAATTCTACCCGCCCTTGACATAACCATGACGGAGTTCTCCTGTGCATATGTGGACCGCGCACGTTAATAAACTTCTGTTTATTTTCCCTTGTTAATCTTGTTTTGCCGGTCTAATTTACAGGGCCCCAGCACTGATGGGTAAAGGAAAAAAATTTTAGCCTCTTTTACAATCCAAGTGTGAGTTGTTACTCTATACAGGGCCTACGACACTCTGCACTGTCACAATGCGAAGGACATGCCAAGAGAGAAACGCGTGTCAGTTTCAGCTTGAAGACTTATGAATGGGCACCAGACTAAATGGGCTGCATTGTATTCGAGCCTTAAAGAAACGAACACTTTGCATTTCTTTGTTGGCATTTTCAAGGAGTACTTTTTCTAAAGATTGCATTTATCTGAATCTTTCACTAAAATTTTCCTTATGAAAGTCACTGGAATACCTCGTTTTCTTCCAGACATTTGTACACATTCTTCAGGTGTGTCTGGACTTGGCAAGAATCAATTTAAACTTCAAATTATTGGAATTTTATTTCTGCAACATAAACATAGTAACTTCAGATGGTCGTAGATGAGGACGTGTTTCCTGAGCACAGCCATGAACCCTATAGCTGAGCCAGGGCCACTGTCCACAGCACTCAGCAAAGGTTTTGTTCGTGATGACTGTGCAACCCAGGGTCACAGAACCAGCCACTGGCTGTTACACGAAAATTATGTTATAGAAGAGGAATTTCAAAGCAAAAAAACGTTCATCTGCTATTTTGTACATTTTAGAAATCAATCGTTAGAAAAATATTAGAAAAGCAGACATTTCTTATGAGACCAATTGTTAAAATAAGATACTTTTTAAAAAAACAGGACTAATAATGGGGTGTTTTGGTTTCTGTTTTAATTTTTCCAAATCAAAGAGCTCACTGAAAGTAGCCTTTGAGAAATTCTAAAAAATGACATTTTTGTAAATTTGGCCTAAAACATCTGGAGTTGAAAGCCCTTGACTTTGGGCCTTTGTTTTTTCTCTCTTCCAGGGGAGCTTCAAAGTCAATCTGGTGGCTTTGGCAGAGCCCGGCTTTGAAGAGTGAAGAGGAGGGAACTCAATTAAAAACAGGTCGCAGGATGTAACGTTTCAACTAAAATGGCTGCTGATTTTACGTACGGGAAGCTTTGAGCCATAAGCCCCAACTTCTTAATTGCACTAAGATAATTAACAGAAAATCATAATATCTTATCTTTCAGCAAAAGTTTTGACTTGCCGTGATTTCCACACCCCCCCCCCACTTTCTGACAACCATGATTATTGGTATAAGAGATCAAAGTAACTGCTTACAGGGTACAGTCAGATTATACTCTTTAAACCCACTAGTGGTCTGTATTCCAGGGCCAAACAACCCCTTGCTATCCTGCAAATGACCCTCTCAAGACTGCATGAAAGACACAGCAGGGGAAAATAGATCAGAGGGCATCCATATGCAAAATGTTTCTCTGGAGACAGTAATTTAACATAATTGTAGGGGAAAATAAAATTTGTTTTATAAGCTGAAAACAATCAAACCAAAAAAAGCCAAGAAAGCCTTCTTCCTTCTCACCAAGCTGACTCAAATAAAAAATGTGAATTCTTAATTAGAACCTGCATAACTATTACCATTTGCTCTGCTCTGATGTGACCCAGGGCTGTTGAACTTGTGGACGTGTTTAACGATCCCAGCCTCCTTCTCTGTCCAGTGATGATGTGTTTACCAGCCACATGGGGCTCCCGGTTTTCTCAGGTGTGGTTGGTCACACGAGGGTTTTTCTTTGCTGGGTTCTGAGGATTCTAAGGATCGCCTCTCTCTTTGTCATGTATGGACCCCCCAGAGGCAATCGATGCCCTCAGCCCCAGCTCAAGGTTCCACACAGACTACTCCGTGCTTAGAGAGCCCCCCCTGTCAGCAGCAGGTGGGCTCCTAGCCATGACCAGTGGCCTGCTGTGTGTAGCTAGCAAGGGCTACACAGACAGACTGCACTGCTGTGCCCGGCTGTCACTGAGGAGGGTCCTGGCCCTGGCAGGCAATGCCTCTGAGATCATAGGAGCGGGTGGGAACGTCCCGGAGGAAGGGAGGAGGGCCCAGGCTGGCTGTGGGAGTTCTGCCCTGGGCCACAGCTTCTACCCAGATGCACATCTCTTCCCCCAGGGGCCCGGGACCTCACACAGTTAAAGCTGGTCAGCCCTGCGGAGCCTGGCGGTGGGCATGGAAATGGGGATTTCCCGTCTCTGTTCAGCAGCCTGTAGCTCCCTTTCATCCGGAACCGCTAGAAATGGAATAAGAATCAATGGTATTGAAACTGTCTACAATCAGGAACAAGTTATTAATCAGTCTGAATTCTGGGTACATTTTCTGGTTTCTGCCTACTTCATGAAGATTCTTCAGATTAAAATGAATGGTCATAGTCTCTCAGACGGGAGCTCTTTAAAATGATTTTGGAAAGTTAAGGGAAAGTTCTACCCGAAGCCCTTTATCCCATGCCTGGTGAACAGGTGGTGGGATGTGAATTCCTATTAATAAGAAAAAAAATCCTTTGGCTGACAAGACAAAGAGACAACAGTTGTCCAATTCAAGGACACATGGCTGAGAAAGAGGCGAAGAATTCACAGACATGTGTGGAAGGAAAAGAAAATAAACCCCCGGCTTCCGCAGCAGCACAACCTAGCGTAACCAAAGTACCATCAGTGGTCCAGTTCGGACTCATTTACTACGACCCAGTTACCCTCATACTACTATTTCATAGTAGTTTTCCGATGCTATTTTCTGGGGGGTCTGAAGACAACCATGTTGATTTTCCTTTAAATCTCTGTGTAATTAATTATGAAGCCCACAAAGTAACATGGAAAAATGTTCACCAAGTCTCCTTACATGAAAAACAAGAGATTCTAGCTGTAACATGATTGCAATTATATAAAATGGTGTGAATGATTAGTTCATATTATCGGTTTTTTTGTTTGAAACTAGTTACTGGTTCCCTTAGCATTGTTACAATTTTGTTTATCGGTGCTATTAATGGTGTCGGAAGTGTTAGAGTGTTTATTTCTCACTCTTAAGAACACATTAGTCCGTTGGCCCCAGACTAACTTTGCTCCATGCTGGACACAAAAATACATGTAAGAAAGATAGGAGCCAGGGCCCAGCCCTGACAGGCGTGAGGTCACACATTGTTCTGTCTCTAATGAGGTCTCACGGTGGACACAGGGACTTGTCCTTGGCGTGCCGGGAAGAGACTACGGCCGCAGAGCCCACTTACACTGTTACACATCATTGTTCTCAGGGAAACCAGGATCAGGGAGGAGAGAAAGTCTTTCTCAGCTTCTCACAGCTGCTCAAACAAGTTCATCTGACTCCAGCAACCATGTAAGTGTGAGGGTGAAGGAAAAGCCAGCCTAAGCCCATTTTGTTGCTACTGTCCCTGAGAATCAGCCAGGGGGCAAAGCAGGCCTGACTCCATTCTGTTGTTTTACTACATTTTATTGCTTTAAAAAAAGAAAGGAAAAAAAAAAAAAAAAAAACCTGTTCCACTTGCCTCCCGCCCTTTGCAAGGTGTTTTAAGTGTACCTGGTTAGAACTGTTAGAATTATTAGTATTGTGTAAAAAGTCACTAACTACCCTCGGGACAACAACCCTGGTGATTAAGTTAAGGTGGTCTTCATACCATTCATATATGATATTGAAATGTTAAAAGAACAAGCTTGACTCCATTTTACTATTTACTCCCTTTTACCTTCAAAACTACTTCCTCCTATTGCCCTTCCAATGTGTAACTGTAAATGCATTTGCTTGTGACTGTGGCCCTAGTGATTATAGCTTTATGACCCTTACCTGTAAGTTCACCTCCCTACATTTCCCTCCCTAGGACATTGTGGTTTGTACCTATTTTGTAAGGAAGAAAAATCACCAGTGGTTCTCATGATCATAGCATTGTGTAAAATAACTAACCGCTCTTGTGAGTCTGCCTACATCTTTAACTGCTGTCTTTGCTTCTGTAATAACCCACACTTCCCCCCCCCCCCCCCGCAGTTTTGCCCTATAAAAACCAGAGCCACAGCCAACTCAGGGCTGCTCTCAGAACTACCATGCTACCATGTTGGGAAACTGAGGCAGTCGCCAGCCACCTCTCCAATAAATGACTCCCCTGCAAATTCGACTTGTCTGGCTGTGTGGTCTCTGGGGATCTCCTGGACGTAAGGACTCAGTAACATCCACATGTTAGGAGTCTTACAAAAGCGTGTCAGGTAATTCACTGGTGGATTGCTTGATTGCTGGGGAGCCGGATGAGGGCTGCCAGTCTTTGGGTGCAGTGACTAGGACAGTTGTTTGTACTCTGCCTTTGGTGGGGGCTCCACGGTGCCCTGGACCATGATGTTTGTTTTATTGTAAGTGGATAGATATATACACATACACCATAGGAACCAAGGGAATACGTCTCCTGCACCCTCTGAAGGTCTGATAAAAAAGCAACGGACAGAAGGCAGATTGATAGGAGAAGCAGCAACGTATTCATGTGCCCAGGAAGAACTGAGGAGTGATTACCCCAACCTCTCAATAAAGTTCAGACGCTCATATACTGTCAGGGCTCAGAAAACAGTTCCCCAAGGTGAAGCAGCATTTCTCTGACCTCCTTCTTTCTCCCTCCACCGCTGTTCTCCCCCTAGGCCAGCCTTGGAAACTAGAATCCTCTTCCCCAAGGCCAGTCATAAAAGTCTGAATCCTTTTACCCAAAAGCCAGCATACAACCTAAAATTATTCTGTGTAAAAACTAGTCATAAAGAAATTATCTGATCTAGCTTGTTTGACGTCAGTCATGAAGCCTCCAGTCTAAAGTAAGGTGACCAGACGTCCCCACTTTTGGTGGGACAGTCCTGATTTTTAACAATTTGTCCTGCCTCCTGTGGTGTTTTTAAAAAGTCCCAATTTTTGGAAAGAATGCATGACAAGCTAGGGAACACTGGGAGAATGGGAAGGGAATAGACAGTTTTTGGCTGCTTAAAAGGTTAATGTAACTCCATTTGGGAATAAAGAGGTTAATGTAACTTCATTTGGAAATGAAAAGGCTAATGTAAACTCTCTACTCCCCTCCTGGGCAAGTATCAGAAGGAGACTGGCTCCCTCCCTTGCTTCTAGGCAAGGACAATTAGCTCAGAAGGAGCCAAACTGTCTGGAACAAACAAGTAGCCCCCACACACACCCTAGAGTAAGGTGACCAGACGTCCCACTTTTGGCGGGGCAGGACAGTCCCAATTTTTAACAATCTGTCCTGTGTCCTGCGGCGTTTTAAAAAAGCCCTGATTTTTAGAAAGGATGCATGACAAGCTAGGGAACATGGGAGAACAGGAAGGGAATACATGGTTTTTGGCTGCCATGTGGCTATTTCACCAGGATATGCGTTTTATATTATTTTTTGTTAATTTTATAATGTTAAACTTTAATAATAACAAATAATTGTTGAGAACTGATTATCAAGAACTGCTTATCAAAGTTTGCATTTTTGTCAGGCCCAGGCCACCCCATGGTGTCCCACTTTACCAATGTTAAAATCTGGTCACCTTAGTCTAGAGACCCCTGCCCCCCACCCACCCCCACACCCAGCCCAGAAAGGAATGTGTGTGTGCTCAGAGAGGCCAGCAGTATCTACAGAGACCTTGTGGCTTTCCCCACTCAGTCCATCAGCATTGATCAGACCCTTGTTGCCCAATCATATTTCTATGCAGCTACCCATACGTCATTGAATCTACGCACAGAAATGGAAAATTTCCTCTGAATCCTTGGGTCTTGATTCTGAAGGCTCCCATGTATACCTGTTAAATAATTATTTGACCTTTTCCCTGCCTTCTGTCAGTGATTTTTAGTCTTGGTTCCTACAGTACCATCTTGAAGTTATAGAGAGATGTGGGTTTAGATCATGGCAAAACAGGCTAGGGGCTATCACAGGAGCAAAGGGGCAGCCTGGCCAGTGAAGGTGGGCTTGCTTTATAGATGAAACCTCACAGGTAGCCGCCCTCAGAGAGAATGGATGGTGAATGTTTCCTTCAGACCTTCAGAGGTGTCCACTCTCAGTTAATTTGTCCTAGATTCAGACCAGGGAAGACAGGCTTGGCTGCATCAGTGCAGAGCCGCTACCAAAGTAAGTGTTCCCCACAGCAGTCAGCACAGCAGGGCGACTTCTGTTGGCAGGCTTACTGAAAACCCATCTCAAAATAGAGAAGGATGCTTTGACTTCCTCCAACTCAACCCCTCCTCCACCGCTTCAGCCATGTAGGTCTTCTCCCGCTACGCACTGCGGTGGATAGGAGTATAGAGTTTATATACTCTTGAAGGAGCTAAGGCAATTTCACCCCAAACTATGACTCCTGGGTATAAAGAATATTTTGAGTTAAAGGCCATTCAGGACCAGAAAGCATCAGAAGAGGCCTCTCCTTTCTCTGCATAAAACCCACCTGACCAGACTGGGGATCAAAAGGGGTGCTGACTTCCCTTTCTGAATGCAAACAGACCTGGCCTCAAATCATTTGAAACACAATACCTGTCTCTCAGCTTAATTTACAGGTCGATCTGTTTCCCCTCCATCTACACATCCGCCCTGGCAACCCCTCGCCATGCTTATACTTTCCACATTCTCCCCCTCCCTTCTAAAAGGGGACTACGAAGTTCTCTGACCATCACTGAGACCTTGGATAATCATTCTTGGGGTCCCCCCCATGCACATGGTATTTGGAAATAAACTTTTCTCTTATCAATCTACCATATTTGTGAGCTGATCGTTCAGTGAACCAGAACAAGGGCAAAGGGCAGGTTTCACTATTATCCCTGTAGGTTCCATGACAGAACTCATACTTGAAAATGACATAAATTTTCCACTTACCCATAGTTTCACAAAGATTGCTTTAAAAGATAATCACAAATCCAAATCTGCATTTGAAACAG
>CAUYQV010080450.1:0-31980 GCA_963574575.1 Galagoides demidoff
CATCACAGCTCATAGCAACCTCCAACTCCTGGGCTCAAGCGAGTCTCCTGCCTCCGCCTCCCAAGTAGCTGGGACCACAGGCGCCCGCCACAACACCCGGCCATTTTTTGGTTGCAGCCATCATTGTTGTTTGGCAGGCCCAGGTTGGGGATCCGAACCCGCCACCTTAGGTGTATGTGGCTGGCGCCTTAGTTGCTTGAGCCACAGGTGCCAAGCCAGAACTTTCAAATTTTTAAAAACTTTTTGATTCTTTTGTAATAGCAATTAGCTTAAAACACAAACACATTGTACAGCTGTATAAAAAATATTTTCTTTCTTTGTTCTTATTCTATAAAATGATTTCTATTTTTAAAATTTTTAATTTTTTTTGCTTTTTAAACATTTTTGTTAAAAGTTACGACACAAACACATGCATTAGCCAGGCCTACACATCATGGTCAGGATTGTCAAGGTGTCACTAGGTGAGAGGGTGATAAGATATAATTTTAAGGGCCACTGTCATATCTGTGGTTTGTTGTTGACCAAGATACTTTTATGTGGCACATGATTTTATTTATTTATAAAATGACTCCAGAAAACAGCAGTAGGGGAGGGGGAAATTGGATAAAGAAGAAAGCAGCCAGTGGAGAGTGTGTTGGAGAACCAGTCACCACTCTGGCTGCCAGGATACAGAGATGCTGATGGTGTTAGTTGAGAATTAGGTTGGCAGACATGAATATGGGAAGTGTCAGAAGGACGGTGCTTATAGCATAAATAGTGGTGGTATCTGCAGGAATGATAGAGCCACAGAATGGAAGGAACCTGGGCCCCTGATTGAGCCTGGAGTAGAGCCTCTCCATCAACCTAGACTGTGCATTTTGGACTTTGAGATAAATAAACTCTTACCCTCTTTAAGGCATTGAGAAAGTATTGGGCTTCTTTGTTACAGCAGCCTGGACTTGCCCTAATGAATACACATGTATCAGCCTTCTTTCCATTGATCTTTTTTTTTTTTTAATAATTCCTTTTTTTTATTAATTGATAGCTGTATACATTAATGCAAACATGGGGTACATTGTACTGTTTTCTTTTTTTTTATTTTTTTTTTATTTTTTTTTCTTTCCATTGATCTTGAGAGCTGCATTCTCAGAGATATTACAACAGAGATATCCAACATTGAGGGCCTGTGATTTTCAAGCATTATCTTACTGAATATTCCTTAAAAACCCTAGGCTGCCTGCTGTTGGTATTCCACCAAGAATATCCCCTCAACAAGTTCTGGGGGAGGGAAGACAGCCAAAAGAGCTGGGTGTTAACACCTCTGGAAATAATGTCCTCAAACCAATGATTGATGGGAGCTGTGGATAAACATCCAGTTCCCGCAATCCTTAAGTGAGATGATTTAGGTGTGTGTTCTGTGCTGTCTCCCAGTGCTCCCTAGTGGGGCTGAGCCCCAGTCGCCCACAGTGGTAATTTAATAACATAACATTCACCGACAGCTTTTGCTTCCCTGTCTTACTTCCCTTCACTCCTATGGGTGTTTCCCGCAGTCACCTTCCTTATAACTATTTGCAGTCGAATTCTTGTATCAGAGTCTGCCTCTGAGACCCCAAGCTAACACTGAAAAGGAACTATTATCAGCTTTCATGTACATGCTAGGAAAAAGAAAGGCCAAGGTCATCCTAGGTTACACCATGAGGAGATAACACAGCTGAGACCCAGATTCACATCTGTCTGGGTCCAGGATTCAAGGTCTTAACTGTGTCACTGTCTAGCAAGCTGGACCCCTCCATGAGAGAGTTTTCTCATCTCAAACACATTATGGGTAAAAACCACCCTCATCATCTCTTTCCCCAAACATCATTACCGTCCAGACTTTAAATTTCAATTCAGCAAACATTTATTGAGCCACCCACTATACACCAAGCACTGGTGCCACATTGATCAGTGGCCCTGCTCTCAAATAACTCAAGGTATGATTGTGAAGCAAATATTTAAAGGAATGAAGTTGAAATCAACTGGAAGGTTATAATCATGGCTGCCATTCACCACCCCAGGGCTATTACAATTGTGAAATACTCTATACCAGGTACTGGGTTGAAACCTGCCCTTGGCCAAAAACTGCAAAAAAAAAAAAAAAAGAGAGTAGATTTTATGAAATGTGGATTATAGCTCAATAAAACTTTTATTTTACTTTTTATTTTATTTTTTAAGAGATAGGGTCTCACTCTCTCACCGGCTGGAGTGTAGTGGCATGATCATGGCTCACTGCAGCCTCAAATCACTGAGCTCAAGAGATCTTCCTGTCTTCAGCCTCCTGAGTAGCTGAGACTACAGACACCACCACACTCAGCTAGCTTTTCAGTTTTCTGTAGAGATGGGATTTCCCTCCTTGCTCAGGCTGGTCTCAAACTTCCGGCTTTGAGCTATTCTCCTGCTTTGGCCTCCCAAAGGAGGGGAGGTGTGAACTACCACACCTGACCTAATTTTTGTTTTTCTAAGTATTGTAATAAAATATCATTTCTCTGGATCACTGAATTTTTTGGTTCCCTTAAATTTTGTGCCTTAAGCAAGTAGCTCACCTGCCTTACCTGGTCTCAACTCCATCTGGCATGCTTCATGATTTTCAAAGTCTGCAACCATGGTTTTCCCAACCTCATGTACAAATTCTCTCTGAGGCAGGGTGCAGTAGCTTATGCCCGTAATCCCAGCACTCTGGGAGGCTGAGGCAGGTGGGCTGCCTGAGCTCAAGAGTTTGAGACCAGCCAGATCTGGATAAGACTCCATCTCTAAGAATAACCAGGCATTGTGGCCGGTGCCTTAGTCCCAGCTATTTGGGAGGCTGAGGCAAGAGGATTGCTTGGGACCAAGAATTTGAGGTTGCTGTGAGCTATGATGCTAGGGCACTTTACTGAGGGTAACAAAGTAAGACTCTGTCTCAAAAACAAACAAACAAATTCTCTCTCCTACCCTGGGTGATATTTGTCTAGGCTCAGGAAGTTTGATAGGGCTGGGGTCTTTCTTATCTGCCTCTGCTGTCAACACTGGCTTCACTTCTCTTCCATTGCACTCTTTCTGTCTTCTTTAAAGACTTGTTTGGTTTGGGGTTTGTCCCCCAGCCTTATTGAGATATAATTAGCAAATAAAATCTGTATATGTTCCTATAGTTTAGATGTTTGTGCCCTTCATGCTGAAATTTTATCCTCAATGTTGGAGGTGGGGTCTGAGGAAAGCATTTGGGTACTGGGGGTGGATACCTCATAAATGGATGGGTACCATCCTCACAGTAATGAATAAGATCTCACTCAAATCATATCAGCAAAAAGCTGGTTGTTAAAAAGAGCCTGGTGCCTCAGCCTCTCTTCTTTTGCTCCCTCCCTCACCAAGTGATCTCTGTACCTGGAGGCCAGCTTTCCCTTTTCACTGTGAGTGGAAGCAGCTGGAGGCCCTCACCAGATGCAGATGTCTTCTTGTATAGCCTGAAGAACTGTGTGCCAAATAAACCTCTTGTCTTTATAGATCATTCACCCTTGAGGCCAGGCCTGGCACTCTAGGAGCAAAGGTAGGAGGATTGCTTGAGGCCAGGAGTTCAAGACCAGTCTGGGCAACATAGCAAGTCCCCATCTCTACAAAAAAAATTAAAAAATTAGCTGGGCACAGTGACTCATGGCTGTAGTTCCAGGTACTTTGGAGGCTGAGGCAGGAGGATGGCTTGAGGCCAGGAGTTTGAGGTTGTAGTGAGCTGTGATGATGCCACTGCACTCTAGCCAGGATGACAGAGTGAGACTCTGTCTCAAAAAGTAAATTAAATTAATAAATAATTCACCTTCGAGCATTCCTTTATGACAATACAAAGACAAAATTTAAGAATATATGGCATGACATAGGCATATATTGGGAAATGATTACCATAACCAAGCAAATTAACTCATCTATTACCTCACAGAGTTGTGTGTGTGTGGTGAGAATGTTTAAGATGGTAGTCCCCAACCTTTTTGGCACCAGGGACTGGTTTCATGGGCGATAATTTTTCCACAGGCAGAGGGTGTGGGACTTTAGAGTCTCATAATGAGCATGCACCCTAGATCCCTGGCATGCACTGTCTACAGTAGGGTTCTTCTCCCATGAGAATCTAATGCTGTCTCTGATCTGACAGGAGGAGCTCAGGCAGTGGCCGTGATACGAACAATGAGGGGCAGCTGTACATACAAACGAAGCTTTCCTTGCTCATTTGCCACTCACCTCCTCCTGTGCGGACCAGTTCCTAACAAGGACCAGGATGGGTCTGTGATCTGGGAGATGGGGATCACAGATTTAAGATCTACACTTTAGGCAAATTTATCTTCCTGTGCCTGGATCATTTAACTTATAATGTCCTCCGGGTTCATCCACATGGCTATTAAATGCAAGATTTCCCCCCTTTTCAAGGATGAATAATATTCCTCTCTATATGTACATACATGTATATATATCACACATGCATTTTAAAAGACATTTCTGGTCGAGAGAGAAGATGGGCACAAAGCAGAAGGTGATGAGCTTGGAGTTTTCTATCATCTCTCAAGATGACATCCTCAACAATTCCAGTCTGGTGTTGGGCATGGGCGCTCCATGCCTGTAACTCTAGCACTTTGGGAGGCCAAGGTGGGAGGAGCAGCTGAGGCTAGGAGTTCAAGACCAGCCTACACAATATAGTGAGACCCCCATCTATACAAAAAAATAAATAAAAATTAGCCAGGTGTGGTAGCACGCACCTGTAGTTGCAACTACTTGGAGGCTAAGGCAGAAGGAACAATTGATTCCAGAAGTTTGAGGCTGAAATGAGCTGTGATGACACCAGTACACTCTAGTCTGGGCAGCAAAGCAAGACACTGTCTCAAAAAACCAAAAAGCTTCAGCCTACCTTGTTCATCTTCTTCTTAGGTCCTTCCAGGTTGTGGAAAGTCATTCTGAAGAGAGTCATTCTCTTTGGCCAGTAATATGTGAGAATCATAGGACTGGATGTCTTGTGATCCAATGCTTTGCCAACATGTCCTTGGACCATTTAAGAACATGGAAGTTCTCCTGTTGCACCACTCATGTGAATGCAAACCTGTGGGATGGTCTAACATTTTTGTTTGCTTTGAAGATCGAGTCTCACTATTGCCCAGGCTGGAGTGCAATGGCAGGATCATAGCTCACTGCAACCTTGAACTCTGGGGTTCAAGTGATGCTTCCACTTCAGTCCTCCAGAGTAACTGGAAGCACAGGAACAAGCCATGGTGCCCAGATGTTCAGGACTTTACTAAAATGATTCTGTCCTACCTGGATGTATTCCACTCATGTTCCCTGGGCCCTCCTATCTCATTTAGACAGCTACCACCTTGTTATGAACTAGTGGAGGCAGAGGTAGAATCAGAGAGGACAGAAACCATTCGAGATTGTAGGCACAATTCAACAAGGTTATTTTGGAAAGATCCATTTTCACATGTTACCTGGTTTGATGCTCATAGGAAATATCCCAAACTATGGGGAAGATTTGCCCTTGATAATAGCAATGGAAATGAACAGGAAATACTTTCATAGCCCTCACTACATACCAGTCACATTATACATATTAACTCACCTTACGAGGTAGATATGATCACTATCTCATTTTATGGATGAGCAAACGATGGCCCAGAGAGGCGAAGTGACTTTCCCAAGGTCACACAGCTTGTAAATGTTTCAGAGTCAGGATTTGAACACAGACCATCTGGGCTCACTGTCCATTCTTTAACTGCTATGTCATAGCTGCCCCTGTGACTATTATTGCTGTAATAAAATTATTGATTATTCTAATAAGAATAATATTAATCATCACAGAAATTGAATACTAATCATTATCTATTTATTTGTAACAGCAACTCAATGCTACATCATTTGGAGAAAGTTTATTTACTATGTTTCAGATACTTATCTCCTTTTTAAGGCAATGAAAATGCCTTGGAACTAGATGGAGGTGGTGGTGGCACAACAGCACAAATGTACTACTTGAGACAGAGTCTCTCTCAGTCACCCTGGGCAGAGTGCTGTGGCATCACTGCTCACAGCAATCTCAAACTGCTGGACCCAAGCAATCCTTTTGCCTCAGCGTCCTGAGTAGCTGTGACTACAAATGCCATTACATTTCATACTTAAAAATGGTTCATTGTATGTTATGTGAATTTTACATCTTTAAAAAAAATCTAAATCAAATCATGTTACCCCTTGCTTCAAATTTTCAATGGTTCCTCATTGCACTCAGGAAAAATGATCCGGCACCTACACGCTGCTCTACAGGAGTCTGTGTGACCTGACGCTTGTCAATGTCGTCTTCTGCCTCTCTCCCTCACTTATTCTGCTCCATCTTCACCAGCCTCCCTTCTGTCCTAAAATATGCCAGGTTCATCCCTGCCTCAGGGCTTTTGCACTTGCTGTGCCCTCAGCCTGGCACCCTTATGCCCAGGGCCTCAGTAGCTGCCTCCTTCTCTTCCTTCAGGTCGCCTCCTCTGATGGGTCCTTCCTGCCCATCTTTCCTCAGTACATCCCAAAATCCCTCTTAAAAACATTTCTCTTGAAAGGGCTTACTTGCACTTGGGATTATTATTATTATTGTTATCATTATTTTGAGACAGAGTGTCACTCTGTTGCCCAGGCTACAGTTCAGTGGCATCACCATTGCTCACTACAACTGCAAACTCCTGAGTCCAAGCAATCCTCCTGCCTCAGCCTCCTGAGTAGCTGAGACTACAGGTGCCCACCACTACACCTGGCTAATAATTCTCTTTTTCATACATATGGGGTTACTCTCTTGCTCAAGTTGGTCTCGAACTCCTGACCTCAAGTAATCCTCCTGCCTCAGCCTCCCATAGTGCTAGGATTATAGGCATGAGCCACTGTGCCTGGCCTTACTTTTTTATTCTTTATCTTTCTTATGCAAATGTAATTCCATGTTTATATCACCCACCACTGTACCTCAGAGCTTGGCATGTCATTGGAACTCAATAA
This sequence comes from Galagoides demidoff, assembly GCA_963574575.1. Lineage (NCBI taxonomy): Eukaryota > Metazoa > Chordata > Mammalia > Primates > Galagidae > Galagoides > Galagoides demidoff. The sequence continues at coordinate 6,988 of CAUYQV010080450.1, forward strand.
ATGAATCAACTTTACACCACTGGCACCATCTGTATCCTCTTTGATCAATAGCCAGTGATTCCCAGAAGTAAAGACACAGGATTCCAAGTAGAAACATAAACCTTTAATACTATGGGTCCCCGCACAGCATGGTGGCTCCCACCTGTAGTCCCAGCACTTTGGGAGGCTAAGGTAGGAGGATTGCTTGAGCCCAGGATGTTGAATCTGCAGTGAGCTATGATGATGCCACTATACTCCAGCCTGAGCAACAAAGCAAGATCCTGTCTGAAAAAAAAAAATTATGGAGCCTGTATTATCCAACCTGTTTTTATACACTGAAGGAATGCTGCTGGTGCCCTAGCCATATCCTCCTGACCTGGCTGGGGGTCCGTCCCCAAAGTGCTGCAAATTGGGCTATTAATGGCTCCTTGCCATACCTTTGCTCAGGACTGCCTGTAGCTGCTGGGCGCTGCCAATGCCCCTCACTCTGGGGGCAGCCACTGTCCCTAGCTAATCGAGGCTGGGGTGTAAAAATGTAGACCTATTGCTTTGGGGGCACCTATGAACCCTTCACAATCTCAAGCTTCCCCCAGGATCAGGTGAGGGCTGAACTTGGGCAGAACCACATACTCCATCAGCTTCTTCCCCTGCTCTATCCTGCTTTCCTCATTTTCCCCAGACCACTGGCTTTCAAACTGGAAACACCCCAGAGGTTCTGGCTTCGTAAGGTGTGAGGGCCAGCCTTGGGATTAAAAAAAAAAGTCTCCCCAGATAATTGTACTGTGCAGCTGACTTTGAGGAGCACTGCCTTAGAGGTCTCCCCAGAGAACATTCCCTGGGTAAAGCCCTCGCCTGAGAATCCTCAGCTCCAGGGAACCTGATAATGCACTTCCTGTTGAAGGCATCCTGGCAGCAGCAGAGACCCCATGCTGCCGATGCTGCGGAGGACGGAGGAGTCCTCTGCTGTGCCCACAGCCCAGCCCACGGCCAGGGTAGCCTTCTGATCGCGCAGATGGAGCAGCAAAAATGGGAGTGGGTGAACAGGGCAATGAGAGAGAGCACGTGTGGGAGAGAAGAGAGCACGGGAGGGAAAGAGAGGGACAGAGAGACCTAGAGACAGACAGAAACCCAGAGAGACACACACAGAAGCTGAGGGAGGGGAGAAGGACTGACAGGGAGGAGGGAGGGCGGGGGAGAGAGGGTCAGGAAGATAAAATGAGAGGAAGAGACAGAGAGAGATGCTCCGAGAGACCCAGAGACAGAGAGACATACACACATGGGCGCACACAGGGACAGAGAGATAGAGACTCAAAGAGAAGGATGGAGAATGAGAGACATAGAAGGAGAGAGGAAGGACCCCCAGAGAGATGCGGGGGGCGGGGGGACCCTGAAAGACACAAAGGGACACACAGAGAGAAAAAGATCGAGAGGGGGAGAGAGAGAAAGAGGCAGAGACTCAAAGGCAAAGAGAGACACTGAGACAGTGAGAGGCCCAGAGAGAGGGAGAGGAGCCCAAAGAGTGAGCGAGAGCAAGAGGGAGACAGACAAGGAGAGGAGAAATGAGAATGAGAGAGAGAGCGAGCCAAAGAGCAAGACGCAGAGACCCAGGGGGAAGAGGAGAATTCAGATAGAGACGGGGGAACAGGAAGTCCCCCGTGGGCACAGTGTCTCCGACCTCCCTCCCACCCTGGAGCACCCAGACACTACCAACTGCAGGGACGAAGGCAGCCTCCAGGAAGCTCCCAGAACTCCCGGCCACCTCATCTGACGCTGCTGAGGTAGCTTTTCCTCAGGGCTCCTTGAGCTGCACACCAGCCTTGGTTTGTTAAATTTAGCTTGCATTCCTCTGCTCTGAGTAAATTGCCTCTTTGCAAAGGAGTGGAAGAGGACTAAACCTGTTTACAGTGTTTGAAACCCACTCACTGAAATATTTTGCAACTATCACAATAATGACTCGGATATCCATCCCAGCCAATTCTCAGGAGCTTGAATTGGTGCAGGGACCGAGGGTGCCATGTGGCACGTGTTCAGATGGCTGCACGCTGGGGTAGGGTAATCCTGGGTTCAGTCCCAGCTCTGCCACTGACCCACCAGGGGAACTTTAGGCATGTGGTTTAATTTTTTTTTAATTTGTTTAATTTACTTTATTTATTTTTGTTTGCAGTTTTTGGCCGGGTCTGGGTTTGAACCCGCCACCTCTGGCATATGGGGCCGGCGCCCTACTCCTTTGAGCCACAGGCACCACCCTAATCTTTTTTTAATAACTTTTTTTTTTTTTGAGACAGAGCCTCAAGCTGTCCCCCTGGGTAGAGTGCTGTGGCATCACAGCTCACAGCAACCTCCAACTCCTGGGCTCAAGCAAGTCTCCTGCCTCTGCCTCCCAAGTAGCTGGGACCACAGGCGCCTGCCACAACGCCCAGCCTTTTTTTTGTTGTTGTTGTTTGGCGGCCGGGGCTGGATTCAAACCCGCCACCTTAGGTGTGTATGGCTGGTGCCTTAGCCACTTGAGCCACAGGCGCTGAGCCTTTTAATAACCTTTTTATTGTTTGTTTTTGTTTTGTTTGGGGTTTGTTTTTAGACAGTCTCACTCTCTCACCCAGGATAGAGTGCCCTAGTGTCATAGCTCACAGCAACCTCAAACTTCTGGGCTCAAGTGATCCTCCTGCCTCGGTTTCCAGAGTAGCTGAGACTACAGGCATCTAGTACAACACTTGGTTAATTTTTCTATTTTTAGTAGAGACAGGGTCTTGTTCAGACTGGTCTCAAACTCCTGAGCTCAAGGGATCCTCCCTTGGCCTCCCAGGGTGCTATGATTACAGGCATGAGCCACCACACCCAGCCTGGCATGTGGTTTCATTGCATCAATAAGTGATGTTGACAATTCCAAGATGAAATGAAACTCCGGAGGCTGAACTGCCACAGCTGGTAAAATACAAGAAACCAACAGCTCAGTGGTTATAAGATATAAAATGTGCAATCAGGCTGCCTGGGTTCAAGTCCCACTTGTACTCCATGTGACCTAAGACGAATAACCTAGCCCCTCTATGCCTCAGTTCCCTCATCAGTAAAATGGGGAGAATGATAATGCCTAAGTCACAGGTTTAAGTTAATCCTTGGAAAGCATTTAGCAAATTTGTCATGCTGAACAATTCCAGAGGGCATCATTGCATATACAGTCTGTGTGAATGGTGCTCCAGGAGTCATGCAATGTGGAAGTCCATGGCTGTTGCTATTACTAATGCCTTTATTTCCTGGGCTGTTGTGGGAGGGTTGTCAGGAACTGTGCTGGGTGCCTTACATCCATCACTCATTTTATTTTCCTTAGAACTCTATGCATAGGCACCATGAGGATTCCACTTCACAGATGAGAAAACTGAGGCTCAGAGAGGTTGAGTTATTGATACATAGTCACACAGCTAGGAGGTAACAGAGTTGGGATGTAAACTCAAGTTCATCTCAGGTAGTGGACTTAAGCCATCCAACTAGTTAACCCAGGTGAATTATGGGCAACCTTCACCCTTCAGTTGTTAGCAACTGGCTTACAGACAGGTGGCATGGGCCAATGTGGACAAATACAACTAAAGGAAGATTCTTGCTCTATATGAATCATCCCAGTAGACTTTCCCTGTAACAAGATGTGAATGAGAACATCTCTTTAACTGTTTTATTGTTAACAAGCATGTTGCAATCACAAAGGAAGCCAACCTGGGAACAAAACCCATCTCCAGAGGAGGGGAATGCTGAGAGAATGGCAGAGAAATGAAACTGGCTCCTTGATTAGCCCATATCCCACTAGACTTGGAGTTATAGGAACCGAGAAATCCAGTACCAATATTTGCCTTCCTTCTGAGGTGATGAAAGTCTCTTGAAACTAGCTAGAGATGATGATTACACAGCACTGTAACGTACTAAATGCCAATAAGTTGTACACTTCAAAAATGGTAAATGGTTAATTTTTATGTTATATAAATGACACTGAAGTGTTTTTCTTTTGAGTCAGGGTCTAACTCTGTTGCCTGGGCTAGAGTGCAGTGGCATTATCATAGTTCATAGAAGCTTCAAACTCCTGGACTCAAGTGATCCTCCTGCCTCAGCCTCCTGAATAGCTGGGCCTTGAGGCACCCACCAAAATGCCCAGCAATTTTTTTTTTCTTTTTTGTAAAGACTGGGTCTCACTATTGCCTATGCTGGTCTCAAACTCCTGGCCTCAAGCAATCCTTCACCTCAGCCCCCCAAAGTGTTTAGATTATAGGCATGAGCTACTACACCCAGCCCTTAATTATCTATTTCAAGGGCCTGTCTCTGAATACAGCCACATTCTGAAGTATTAGGGACTAGGATTTTAAAGTATAAGTTTGTGGGTTGGGGGGACACAACTCAGCTCATAATAGCAAAACCATATCTATTGCAGCAAATGATTAGGTGTTAAATAATGATTAGAGACTAAATGTTATAAAAGTTTAAAGAGGGCTTCACTGAAGCTGTTTTTAAAGAATGAATAGGATTTGGAAAGGAATTAAAATGAAGGGAAGAATATAATAATATTCTTTTTTTTTTTTTGAGACAGAGCCTCAGGCTGTCCCCCTGGGTAGAGTGCTGTGACATCACAGCTCACAGCAACTTCCAACTCCAGGGCTCAAGCGAGTCTCCTGCCTCAGCCTCCCAAGTAGCTGGGACTACAGGCGCCTCCCACAACACCCGGCCATTTTTTTTTTTGTTTGCAGCCATCATTGTTGTTTGGCGGGCCTGGGCTGGATTTGAACCCGCCACCTTAGGTGTATGGGGCTGGCGCCTTAGCCACTTGAGCCACAGGTGCCGAGCCATAATATTCTTTTATCTGCAAATAAATACAGAACTGTGGTAATATAGTCAGGATGGTTAGATTTTGCTGCTCTAACAAACAACCCCGAATCCCAATAACTTAACAGAACAAAGGCTTATTTCTTGCTATTGTCAAAAGTTCAGCATGAGCAGCAGGAGTTCTGATCTGGACCAGGGTGATAGAAATTCCATCTCATCACAGCAGGAAGAAGGGAATGTGGCATGTCACTGACAGGTTTTTCCCACCCGGGAAGGACCTGACTCACTTCTACTCATGATTTTATTGCCCAGAGTAAGTCACATGGCCACATCGATGCTTCAGGTGGGGGAAGCAGAGAGCTGGAAATATAGGAGGAACCTCACCAGTGACTACCTTAATTGTTGCCTTCCTAAGTGCTCTTTCCTTTTAGAAATTCCTCAAGGGTAAGAACCTCATTCAAGCTGATTTTGCCAGGAAGTGCTTGATAAATGGTAACAATACCATCCACCCTGAAGCCCAATACCCAGAATGATGCAGGGGCAGAGTAAATGTTTGTTGAGAAAACAAAAGGGACAGCAGACAGTCCAGGGGCAGCATATTGAAGAATGGGACTGATGGGGACAGGGAAAACAACAGTTTGAGAAAATAGCAAAGAGCTTGGTCAAGTCTTTGGTCAATTGCCTCATGAAGACAGGAACTTGGTATCAGAAGTGGGGTTTTCAGACACCCACCAATGTTGGATGAGCAAGACATTTCAAAGCAAGAACATTGGCTGGGTGCAGTGGCGCATGCCTGTAATTCCAGCACATTAGGAAGCCAAAGCAGGAGGATCGCTTGAGGCCAGCAGTTTGAGACAAGCCTGGGCAACGTAGCAAGACTTTGTCTCTACAGAAAAAAAATTAGCTGGGCATTGTGCTGCTCATCTACAGCTGCTTGGGAGATTGAGATGGGAGGATTGCTTGAGCCCAAGGAATTCAAGATCCATTCCAGTCCAGGCCACAGAGTGTGACCCCATCTCAAAAAAAAGAAAGGACAGAAAGTACTCATTTACAAGGACAGGAAATGCTCAATGACACACCAAATTCTGGCATTGAATAAAGGAGATGAGTCAAAACATGACTCCTGTATCCTGACACTCAGTGATTTGGAGAATGGGTGTACTGCTCACCCACTTCACCCTGCTCCACATGACACAGTCATCTGGCTTTCAGCCGGTGCTCAACTATACCTCTCCATTTTGCCAATAATTGATTTCTTCCCAGATCTATGTCTGCTTGGTCTCTAAGTTGGATCTGAACATTAGTCTTCTTAGAATGCTATCCTCCTTGCTTTTTAGGAGCTGGCTGCAAACTTTTAGCTGTTTTTTTAAGTAGCTCCTAGGATCATGCTTCTTTCCTGTTCCATTCTTTTTTTTTTTTTTTTTTAAGAGGCAGGGTCACCCTTTGTTGCCTAGGCCGGAGTGCAGTGGCTATGCACAGGCATGATCACAACGCACTACAACTCTGAACTCCTGGGCTCAAGCAATCCTGAAAAGCTGGCATTACAGGAGTGTGCCACTGCACCCAGTCTCTTGTCCCTTTCTTGAGTGATTTCCTGCCTATCTTTTGGTTTCAGCTCATGAGTCCTTTAGAAAACCGATACTTGAAGTATTGACCTTACTGGAACAGTTCATGGCTATGACTTTGAGTTCCTTGAGCCTGATGTAACACAGAAGTTGACCACATCATCCTCTCCAACTTCATTTCTCACAACTCTCTCCCTCATTTCCTTCTTCCAGCTAACACTAACTATCTTGTGGGTTTTCAAACATACCAAGCACAATCCTGCCTCAGGGCCTTTGTACTTGCTATTCTCTCTGCTTAGAGCTTTCCATACCAAGAACTTTGCCTAGCTGGGTCATTCCCATCATTCATTCACCATGTGAGCTGATAGTTCAGTTTAGAGAATATCTCTCTAAGGGGGGGTCCTTTCCCAATCACATGACCCCATCACCCTGTTATATTGTCACTGTCACTGTCTAAAATTTTTCCATTATCTGTCTACTAGTGTATTATCTATCTCCCCTTATAGAATTTCGACTCCATGAGAATCAGATCCTGGTATGATTTGTTTTCTTTTTTTTTTTTTATTAAGTCATATACACATAGATCATGAATACATTTATGCTTATGTCGGGTACAATGTGTTGATCTTTTTAATATAATTTGATGTGGTGATTTGTTTTCTACCTCTAGAGTGCTTGTTAATAAATTGGTGAGATGATGGATACATTAGGCCTTGATTAGATTATTCTACAATGTATACACGAGTTGAAACATCACATTGTACCATGTAAATATACACAATTATTATTTGTTGATTAAGAATAAAATTTTCAGAAGTTGTTCAACGAATATTTGTTGAATGACGATTAGTGAATGAAGCTTGTCCATATTTATTCCTTCCACGATAGCTAAGTCCACATTGCAGTTACTGGGTGCCAAGTTCTCTTCTAAGTAATTTCATGTGTTAATTAACTCATTTGATCCTGACAATATCTCTGTGAGGTAGGTGATGCAACTGTCACCCCCATTTCACAGTTGAGGAAACTGAGGCAAAAAAGGTTAGTCCAATAACTGACACTACATATGTAAACAAGAAGGTCTAGGTTTGGTGCCAGAAGTGGGATACTGTTGAAAGCATTGAGATTACAAAGCCAGTGAAAGCTTTAGCTAGGATTTGAAGGCAGGCACTCTGGCTCCTGAGACCACAGACTTAAACACTCTGCTTAGCTTTCCCCCACTTCACCCAAGCTCTATTTCGACCTTCTTTTAGACTCCTCCACTCTGTCCCCTAGTTTCTTACATCCTCCTGGGCAATTCCACTTTGACCATCCTCAGACTGTAAACCTTGGCATTCCCTTTGGACTCCCCTCCTCCTTTACTCCCTGGATGATGTGGTACTTGTTTATAATTCAGGGACTCTGTAAATATGGACGGGAAAGTTCACATCTTCATTTTCACTACTGCTAGCTGTAATTATGAATGGAGGCTACAAATTGCAGCAGTATTAGTGTTTTGGCAACGCCTATGACTTTGTCATCAACAGAAACCATGCTTTTACGTCACGTTACGATTATGGCAGGTGTCTTGAAATCCATCTACTCTCATGACTACCTTGAAATTGTTAGGTCTGTCACAAACTCTTATATGTGATGTTATAAATTTGTATAAACATTTGTTATAATATGACAAATATGTTCTTTAAAATATTTTAATAACTGGTTTTCAATATAGTGGGTTTCCTCTGTCCTTGATATTACGCATTTAAAAGCACAGTTCTGAAGAAGTATCCCTTGGCTTCATGGGACTACGCATTAAGAGGGCTCATTGAGTCTTATTGAATTTCCTTCTAAAATGTTGCTGGGATACCCTCCCTACCTTTACTCCCAACACTGATGTCCTACCTCACATGTCCCCTAATTCACTGGCATCTTCTCCCTCCACTTCTCCCTCTTGCTCATCTTGCCTTCCCATTTTCAAAAATTCATGACAAAATTAATAACCAGCTTGCAGATGTTAAACTAAGAGCTCACAAATTACTTCCTTGATCTATCCACATCTTAAGATATAAATATGTTAAGAATAAGTCAGGAGATTACACACAAAAATGAAATTTTTTGCCTTTTTTCACAAAATCATATGATTTGGCCACACTGAGCCCACATTTTGTTGCATGGTAGCAATCAGCTTGTACTGAATAATGGCCATATCCTTCAAATGGGGCTGGAGATCTCTAGTTTACCAAAGACCACACCACTCCCTATTGTATCTCTGACATAGAAGCCGCCCCAATCATCATCGCCAGTTTAGCCTCTGTAGACAACTGAGTTTAGCAGGCGTGATTCAGCCCCAGCTGAGATCCAGAAGATCCTTGACCTTAAAAATTGTGAGAAATAATATTTATTTTGTTGCTTTAAGTGATTTTTAAGAAAATGGCTAGCCTTCTCTCACCATAACCTCAACCTGCTATACTCTCTCTTGGTTGATGACTCTGGTGTGCCCTTTCCCACCGTTGGTGGGGGGTGAATATTACCAACAACAAGGTGAACTTGAGGGCCAATAACCAAGTGAGCCTGGAAGCATGTCCTTCCTTAGTTGAGCCTTTGGATAAGACCCAACCCTGGCCAACAACTTGATTATAATCTTGATGCAGAGGACCTAGCTAAGCCACATCAAGATTCCTGACCACAGAAACTATAAGAAAGTAAGTATGTGTTGTTTAAAGCCACTAAGTTTGTGGTTGTTTTTCATGTACTTTGTGGCCGTTTGTTACACAGCAACAGATAACTGATACAAATGCTGACATTTACATGGCATTCATTACACACGAAGTCATCTATGGTCTGTTCATGCATTCATTCATTCAAACCTCATCCCACACCTATAGGTAAGATATTATTACTATTTTAACTATGAGAAAACTAAGGCACAAAGAGGCCAGATAACTTTCCCAGCTGATCAATGTCAGGAGCAGGATTGGAATAAGTGTCACCCACCCCTCCAGACACAGAGGAACTTTCTCACACTCCTGAGTTTGCAAACTGACCTTCCCATCCATTCAAGATACTCACCTTCTCAGACAGGAAAACTAAAAGTGTGAGGAAGTAGATCAAACATTGGGGTGAAGCTTTAATACTTAGCAATGATAGTGGACTATCATTGTTGGGGGGCATAAGTGGAGCCAGGAAGGGACTCAGGCTGGTGATGGGGACTCACTCAGGGACTCCAGGCAATAGCTATTTATTAACTGGTATGGAAACACGTTAATATTTTAACAATCAATGGTACCCATGTGTCCCAGCTAAATATCTGCTCTGCATATGCAGAAAGGATATTATTAAAGCCAATATAATAAGAATCCAAACCATGAATCATTCAAGAATAATTCTGCTTAGCAATGCATTAGACACTGTGATTTTATTTTCATCACCTGGAGGATTTTAAATTTCCAAGTTGGGTTTGAACCTGGGGGTCTTTGCTGAGTGGGAGAAGTGGTGAGCAATGACCCACACACTGTTTAGAATTAACTGGGAACTTACGACTATCTGGACTCTACCTCCAGAGTGAGATTGAATGGAGTCCCTTCTGGGGGCAAGATGTTTTTTAATGTTTCAACTGATGGTGCAGCCAAAGTTAGGATTTGAATTTTTAAGCCACACTTCTCAAAGTATAGTCCCTAGATCAGTAGCACCAGCAGCACCTGGGAGCTTGTGAGAAGTGCAGACTTCCAGGTTCCACCCAGCCCTGCAGAATCAGCAACTCCCAGATGAGGCCAGAATTAATCCATGTTTTAACAGGCCCCCAGGGGATACCAATGTGTGCTGAGGATGTAGGACTCTCAAAATTAAAGACCTATTGCCCTGCAAGACAGCCAAGCTGCATGGATGCATTGTAACCAAAACCCTGTCCACTGCGCAGAAATCCAAACCTGCACTGCATCACTAACCGGTTGAAGTCCTCAAGCCCAGAACACAGGTCTAACCTGGGCCCAGAGATTTTGGACACAGATCTACAGACAATAGATAAGCCTCCTGAAAACTGGCTGCATTTGTAGGAAACAACCGAGGGAGCATTTAAGGTAAGTGTGAAAGGTCCCATCAAGGGGAGAAAGAAAATGTGTGAAAATGAGTCCTGCCCTCCAGAACTGAGAAACCCAAGGAGCTCTCTAGCAGGCTTGACATGCCCCTGTTTTATTTATGAAGCCTCTTTTTATATGGGCTCATCCTCATTCTGAGGCAAGAACTGAAGAGTTCCAGAATGTCCCAGTGGGCCCACCCACAGGCCCAATGTGAAGACCTCACGCCACTGTGTGAAGAGTTGCAATCATGCGTGTCTACTGAAAGACTCAACACACTGGGCTTCGGATGCTTCCCTGTGGTTTGAAGCTGGTTTCCAGGGTCTGTGTACACAGCTGTGAACATTTAAATGGTAGCTCTAAGAGAAGGCCCCAGCCTTCAGTAGCCCAGAAGGAAGAGGTAGAGCTTTGCAAATGGACCCAGTTGAGTTGTGTGGCCTTGGGAAAGTTTCTTAAGCACTCCGAGTTCTGGTTTCCTGATTTAGAAAGGAAGGATGGGCTGGGTAGGCATTGTGGCTCGCAACAGTAATCTCAGCACTTAAAGAAGCCAAAGTGGGAGGACTGCCTAAGCCAGGAGTTCAAGACCAGCCTGGGCAATATAGTGAAACCCTTTCTTTACCAAAAAGTAAGAAAAATTAGCCAGATGTGGTGGTGTGCACATGTAGTCCCAACTACTCAGGAGGACAAGGTGGGAGGATGCTTGAGCCCAGTAGTTTGAAGCTACAGTGAGCTACGATGACACCAGGGCCCTCCAGCCTGGGTGACAGAGCAAGACTCCAACTCTAAATGATGATGATGATGATGATATCAACATAAAAAGGAAGGAAAGGTAATAAAAGGAACTCATTATCCAAGGTTGTCTTAAAGATTAAAAGCAAGTATAAGAATGACTATTACAATGATTGGCATGTGACTAGCGTAAGGTGCTTAATAAATGTTAATAAATAACAAAAATAAATAGACTTTCCATTCAATGCTTAAGGGGTGATACTAGTGGCTTTTGACATAACCATCTCTCCAGAAAGCATCATCTGAAACGTCCTCTCTTTGTTTCTACTAACCTCTCACTATGATTTATAGCAGGAGTCAGCAAGCTATGTCCTGCACACCAGATATGAGCCACTGCTTGGTTTTGTAAATAAAGTTTTATTGGCATGCAGTCAAGACCATTCACGTATGCATTTTCTATGGCTGCCTTCACACTATAAGGGCAGAGTTTAGTTGTTGCAACAGATACCATATTATGACCATATTGGCCCCACAGCTAAAAATATTCACTATCTGGTTCCTTATAGAAATTTGCCAAGCCCAGATTTAGAAGTTAGATTTTCATCTCTTCACTACAAACACATTCAAATCTCATATCTTGTTTTTATCCAAACTTTATTAACTACTTGATATGTGCATTTTACAAATATTTAGTCCTTGTAATAACCCCATGAGGCAAGTGCTACTCTTTTCTGCATTTTGCAGGTGAGGAAACAGAGGATTAGAGAGGTGAAGCCATTTGTCCAAAGTCACACAGCAAATAAAAGAATGAGAATATGAATCCAGGCATGCTGGCTCAGAGTTATTAAGCTGCACCACCTTCTTGTTCAGAAACCTTTGGCTGAAGACTCAGATTGGAGGAGTTACATGTAAATATCAACCAGGCCATGCCCAGATGACAAATAAGGGGAAAGCTGGTGATTTATCCTTGAAGACCCAGATATTTGAGCCCTGTCTTACTGATGCATTCTCCCAGACTTTTCTTCAATAGGAATTTTTGTCTTCCTAAGAGAGGCTGTGTCACATGCCCAGGGTCACCCACCTGTAATGAGAGGAGGCAGGATTTTGACCCCTTTTGCCCCTAAATCTGTCCTTAGCACCATATTGGGCCCCTTGAGAAGAACTTAAAACAGGCAAGAATGGCCTTTTGGATGGCAAAGGAACACATTTATTTGATTTGCTAAGTGGTATTTCAAGGAGATGGTGGGATCATTTTTTTTTTTTTGAGACAGAGTCTCACTGTGTCACCCTCAGTAGAGTGTCATGGCATTACAGCTCACAGCAACCTCAAACTCTTGGGCTTAAGCGATTCTCTTGCCTCAACCTCCCAAGTAGCTGGGACTACAGGTGCTTGCCACAATGCCCAGCTATTTGGATCATTTTTAACTGCCCTGTCACCTATTATATTTGTGACCCAGGGCTCATTTCTACATGTACTTGGTCCTCATTTATTCATTTGTGATCTGGGGATTATATAGTACTTGCCTTCTCAAAGGTTGTTTTCATGGTCACAGAGAGAGAAGAGATGAAGGGGCCATGATGATTTGGAAATATTAGAAAATGAGGCCTTATTTCATTTTATTCTACCCTAATGTGGCCTCTTTAAAGCTGCTTCTCATGGCCAGGATGTAGAAGGGGTTGTATGTGTCACACTAGCCTTCAGGATTTTATAGATTTTGTTCTGAGCTTGTCTCACATTTGACACAACCAAGATATCGAGCCTGAAAAGCTCTGTGCTGACCAATCCCAAAGATTCAAGGATCAATAAGAAAACAGCCTCATTCTCATGGAGATTTGTACTTAAAGAGCAGAGGAAAACTTAATGATGATAACTCCATTAATTCATGCCTTTGTTCATTCATTTATCATACTATGTGCCAGGCATTTCCAAGTTCAAGACCTTGCAAGGAGAGGGTATCTAGATTCAGAGAGATGTGGGTTCCAAAGTTGGTTTTTACACTATTTACTTTGTTAAAATATCTAACCTCTTTATGCCTCCATTGTCTCCTCTGTGAAATGGGTACCGGGGTAAGGATGCGGTGAGCTCATACCCACAACCCCTTAGGGCTGGGCCCTTGGTGAGTATGGGATAAATAGGGATTGGTCTCTGTGTAGATCCTGGACATTCTGTATAGTTGCTATCTTCATGTCTGCCTCCTCCTCCAGGCAGGCCTCTTTGTGTACAGTGTATGGGGCTTGGAACCAAAGAATACTTTAGGCAGAGAATAGAAGAGAAAATAGCATTCACTTGCTCTGAGGGTCTTGCAGGCCTCAAAGCTAGAGCCATAGAGTGACTATCAGTATAGATGTTCAAGACATAGGAATCTATCAATTATTCACTCAACAAACACTGACATCTACACTAGGCACTTTTCTAAGCACTGGGGACACAGTAGCAGAGAAAACAGACCAAACAGACAAAAATGACAAAACACCCTGTCCTCATGAAGCTGGCAGTCCAGTTTAGAAGGAAACACATACTTTTACATAAAGAAAAGATGGCCTCAATGAGCAGAAACCCTGGGAGTCTGCATGAGGAGGTGACATTTGTGCTGAGACCAGAATGTGAGAAGGAGTCAGCCATGGGACAAGACTTTCAGGCAGAGGAAACACGTACAAAGACTTCAGAAGTGCAGAGAACAGAAGGAAGGCCAGTGGGACTTGACCAAAGTAAGAGCAATAGTGGGAGATCTGTAAGCAGAGATTTGTTGCTTGAGGTGTAGAAAGGGTGGAATTGGTGTGTGGAGGCATATAAGTCAGAGACCTGCAGTCAACAAGCAGGAACATGCAGACCTCATAAGAAGTGGAGAAGAAGAGGGATGGATGCTACCATTTATCTGTACCCAAGGGAAAGAAGTCATTCATTCACACACTGCTTGGGTTCCAAAGACTAGCATAAGGAATCTGATAGATCAGGGGACTTTTATCTCTCTCTCTCTCTTTTTGAGAGAGAATCTCACTTTATTACCTTCGGTAGAGTGCCTTGGGATCACAGCCCACAGAAACCCTAAACTCTTGGGCTCAAGTGATTCTCTTGCCTCAGCCTCCTGAGTGGCTGGGACTACAGGCACCCCCTACAACACTCAGCTATTTTTTGAAATGGGGTCTCACTCTTGCCTGGGCTGGTCTCAAACTCATGAATTCAAGCAATCCATCCGCCTCAGCCTCCCAGAGTGCTAGGATTACAGGTGTGAACTACCTTGCTTGGCCTTTATCTCTTGAGGTCCCTTCCTGAGCCTTCCTCGGCCGGTCACAACTAAAGCTGCTAATTCGAAGGACAAAAGGAGGGTCTCTCTGAACTAAAAACCAGCCAGCTGCACTGAAAAAGAATCCCTCTAGGACAAGACCCATTTTTTTTTTTTATATCAACTAGGCTAGAATTGTCTAACCTGCCTCCTTTTAAAAAGAAAGAGAGAGCTCTGATTCCCAAGCAAGTTCTTTTTAAAGAATTAGGTTTTAGTTTAATTGTGATGTCTGAACAACCTGCTATTTTTTTTTTAACTGTGTAATGCTCAAGAGCTTACCCTCTTTAGAACCATAGAAAACTATTATCAAGTGCTTATGGTCCGCCTGTGCTGTTCCAAATGCTTGCTGTGTAATAATGCAGTGGATTTAATCTTTGTAAGAGCCCCAGAGGTGGGTGCTATTGATAACCACATCTAACAGATGAGACAACTAAGGCACAGAGTGGGAAGGGGCTACTGCTGCCCAGAATCAGAGTCAGCAAATGGCAGAGCCGGGATATGAACCCTGCCGTCCTCCCCAACCCAAGCCAATTCCAGGCAGGCTGCACACTTGGTCTCAGGACCTGCCTGTACCTCTCAAGCCTCAGGGAGACCTATAAACCCTGAGTCACTTCCTCTACTTGGTCTTTACTTTTGTGCCTGAGAAAAAGAAATAGTCACGTATGCAATGATTAGTTATTACATGATGAGAATTGAATTCTTGATTTAGGGTTGCCTTCCATTTCTCAGAATACTACGCACTCGCGGCAAGAAGGATGCTGCCAGGAGGTGGTACCCAGGACTGGGATCTGAGCGCTTCGTAATTCCGTGGCCTGGCCCCTGCTTCGGGAGTCACAGCGCCACCTGGTGGCCCATTTGGGGGGCCGCGGGTGAGAGGTGAGAAGGCAGAGGCAGGTGCAGGCTACTTTTCTGCGTATGTCCGGTGCTGGTCAGCTCAGAGGTCCAAACCTCTTTTATAAAGGACCTCAGAGGAAATATTTTCGGGTGGGAGGGCCAGTCTCTGTCGCAAAGACAACTCTGCTGTGGTAAAGCAAAAGCAGCCACAGACAACATTTGCATAAGTAGACAAGGATGCTACTTTATAATAAAACCTTGTGGACACTGAATTTTGGTCTTCTTGTTGTTTTCTCTTTTTAAATTATTTTTATAGATTTAGGGGGTTGAGTGCAGTTTCGTTACATGGACAAAGTGCATAGTGCAGAAGTCTGGGCTTCTAGCATAAGCATTACCTGAATCGTGCACACTGCAGCCTTAAGTAATTTTTCGCCTCCCTACCCATTCTCTCATCCTTCTGAATCTCTAATGTCTGCCTGTTCACTCTCCATGTCTGTGCGTGCACATTGTTAAGCCCCACTAATAGGTGAGAATATGAATTATTTGGCTCTCTGTTTCTGAGTTATTTCACTTAAGATAAGGGATTCCAGATTCACCCACATTGTTGCAAAAGACACAATTTTGTTCTTTTTCTGGCTGAATACTGTTCCATAGTGTGTGTGTGTGTATGCACATACCACCATTTTTTTTTATCCAATCATCCACTGGTGGATATTTAGGTTGATTCCATATCTTTGCTGCTGTGAATTGTGCTGCAATAAACATACAAGTGCAGGAATCTTTTTGATACAATGATTTCTTTTCCATTGGGTAGACATCCAGTAATGGGATTGCTAGATCAAATAGTAATTCTATTTTTAGTTCTTTGAGAAATCTCCACACTGTTTTCCATGGAGTTCATACTAATTTACATTCTCACTAACAGTATTCAAGAGTTCCTTTTCTCCAAATCCTTGCTGACATCTGCTGTTCTTTGATTTTTTATTTATTTTATTATTTTTTTTGAGACAGAGCCGCAAGCTGTCGCCCTGGGTAGAGTGCTGTGGCATCACAGCTCACAGCAACCTCCAACTCCTGGGCTTAAGCAATCTTGCCTCAGCCTCCCAAGTAGCTGGGACTATAGGTGCCCGCCACAATGCCTGGCTATTCTTTTTTCTTTGACTTTTTAATAAGCATTCTGACTACTGTAAGATGATAGCTGATTGTTGTTTTAGACACTGAAGTTTGAATGTCATCGAACTTTCAGATATCAAAAAATATTATTCTTTTGATTTTCTGTCAACCACTTAAAAATGTAAAAACTATTCTTAGCTTTGGGGCCATATGAAAACAGGTGACAAACCAGATTTGTTCTGGCTGTAGCTGGTCAGCCCTTGTGCCCCTGAAGACCCAGCAAAGAATAAGCCAGACAATACACAAATGCCTGTTATATTATTGTCTGCATACCTGAAATATTTCATAATTATTTTAAATCCTAAAAATAAAAAAATACTTATTCTACTTTTTGCCCCCCAAAAGAGCACACACAAGACAAAAATTTCTGCCTTCATATAGCTAGTGGAGAGGATAGAGGCAACCAATAAGATAAAAAGGAAATTATATAATACATATGAGCTGGTCATGAGTGCCAGTGGGAAAAAGTAAGCAGGGAAAGAGATCAAACAAGGATAGGGGATGAATTTTATTTTTTATTGTTTTTTTGAGACAGGGTCACATTCTCATTCACTGCAACATCCTGGGCTCAAGTGATCCTCCTGCCTCAGCCTCCACAGTAACTGGAACTACAGGAGCACATCACCACATTCAGCTAATTTTCTTTATTTCATTCAGTTAATTTTCTTTATTTCTTTCTTTCCTTCCTTCCTTCCTTCCTTCCTCCCTTTCTTTCTTCCTTCCTTTATTTGTAGAGATGGGGGTCTCCCTCTTGCTCGGGCTGGTCTTGAACTGCTAGCCTCAAGTGATCTTCCTACCCTGGCCTCCAGGGCTACATTTTACATAAGGGGATGACGAAAATCTCATCAAGGAGGCAACCTTTAAGTAAAGGCTGGAAGAAGGCAAGGAAGGAGTCCCATGGCTACCTAGGGGAAGAGCCATCCAAGTGGAGGGAATAGCTAGTGCAAAGGTCCTGAGGCTGGACCATGCCTGGTGCCTTTGAGAAAGAGCAATGATGTTTTGTGACTGGAGCAGAATGAACCAGGGATAGAGAGGGAGAAGGTGAGGGCAGGGAAGAGATGGAGAAATGGAGCAAGCCGTTGTGGACTTTGGAGAGAACTTTGGCTTTTGCCCTAAGTGAGACAGGAGCCTCAGACATGTACCCCCCTGGATGTGGTGCCTCATTCTGTAATCCTAGCACTTTGGGAGGCTGATGCAGGAGGACCCTTGAGGCCAAGACTTTAAGACCAGCCTGAGCAAGTGAGAGGGAAAGAGAGGGGGAAGAGAGTGAGGGGGAAGGGTAGGGAGAAGGGAAGGAAGAGAGGAGAGAAGGACGGAACGAGGGAAGGGAAGGGGAGAGGAAGGGAGGGAAGGGGAGGTAGGAAGAAAAGGGAAGAGAAGGAAGAGAGGGAGAGAGAAAGGGACGGATGGACGGAAGGAAGGAAGGGGAGAAAGAAGAGGAAGAGAAGAAAAGAAAGAGAGAAAAGAGAAAAGAAAGGAAAAAAAAGAAAAATTATCTGGGTGTGGTAGTGCTCATGTGTAGTCCCAGTTACTTGAGAGACTGAAGCAGGAGGATCACTTGAGCCCAGGAGTTGGAGGTTGCAGCAAGCTATGATGATACCACTACACTCTAGCCTGGACACCACAGTAAGATTCTGTCTCAGAAAGAAATAATAATAATAGCAACAATGCCTGCTCTACTGCTTCATGAGATTGTTGAGTGTGTACCTTAAGATGTGGAACACAGAAACACTCTGGAAAAGAATGTCTGTTCATAACAATGGTGATAAGAAATAAATGAGTCAATGTATATTAAAAGACTTGGAGCTGTGCCCTCAGATAGTAAGTGCTGCATCGATATTGGTTATTATTATTCTCACTGCAGCTTAATAAGCATTATTCAAGATGCTCAGCAGTTTGCTTAGCTCTCCTCTTTCTTTCTTCCTCCCTCCTCCCTGCCATGTTCCCTCTGTTCTCTGACGATGATGGTGGTGGTTTAGAACTCACTGCTTAGACCCTGTCAGTCTCATCTGAGGGGCCTGTAAGAAAGAAATGCTGAATCCCAGACCTGCTTTGTCAGAATATGCATTTAAAAGACTGAGGGGTGGAGGACGCAACCACAACTAGGATGCTATCTAACAAATATAACAATGTAACCCAATTGTACATACCCTTATATTAATCCAAAATTTTTAAAAAGGATAAATAAATAAATAATAGAAAGCCTCTGAGGTCCAGGCCAAGTGGCTCACGTCTGTAATCACAGCACTTTGGGAGGCTGAGGCAGGAGTTCAAGACCAGCTGTAGCAGCGTAGCAAGACCCTCTCTTTAAAAAACTTTTGTAAAATTAGCTGGGTGTGGTGGCACGCACCTGTAGTCCCACCTACTAGAGAGGATCCCTTGAGCCTAGGGATTCGAGGCTATGATGAGTCTTTGATCATACCATTATACTTCATTCTGGCCAAAACTCTGCCTCTACTTAAAAAAGAAAAAGATATGGCAGAAGTTCATGTGTGCAAAAACACGTGAGAAGAACTTGTTTGGAAATTTTCTCCTCAGGGCAGTCCTCCTGGAGGATCCTCTCCCAAACCATCACACAACCTTCTGGCATGTCTCTTACTTGCCTTTATTTGTTTTCCGTGTTGATTTTATCTGTTGGATAGAGAGTGTTGTCATGGCAAGAGCTGGCTATTGAGTAATGTGTCCTCTCCCCACCCCCACACCCAGGTCCCAAATGGAGCTTAGCACAGTGGTGATGTCCTAAATTTCTATGGAAAAGACTAGGTACAGTGCCTCACACCTGTAGTCCCAGCATTTTGGAAGGCTAAAGTGAGAGGATCACTTGAGACCAGAAGTTCAAGGCCAGCCTGGGCAACATAGAAAGACCCCACCCCTACAAAAACTTTAAAAATGATCTGGGTATGGTGGCACATGCCTGTAGTCCCAGCTACTCAGGAGGCTGAGGCATGAGGCTTGCTTAAGCTCCGAAGTTGGAGATGGCTGTGAGCTATGATAATGCCACTGCACTCCAGCCTGAGTGATGGAGTAAGACCTTGTTTCAGAAATAATTGTGGAAGAAAGAATGGGAGGGGGAGGACAGGAGGGAGGCGGTAAAAGCAAGAGGAAAGGAGAAAGTAGAGGGAAGAGGAGGAAGGAGAGGAGGGAAGGGAGGGAGGTTGTACCCCAGGTAGTACATCTGTAGGGTGTAGAACTGAGTACTCAAACTTCCAGCTCTGGTATTATTTCATCTATAACTAAGAAAAGCATTGAGCTTTATTAATCCTTAACGGATGGTTAGCCCAAATCTACTTGGCTACCTCTCTGAGACTCTCACAAATTCTAGTTTGGTAAGTTCATTTAAGAGATGTTTAGTGAGCACCTACTGGGTGCTGGCCTTGATTTTGAGTTACGAGAACATAGCTGTGAACAAGATAGACAAGCAACCCTGCCTGAGATATTCTAGTGGGCAAGACAGACCACTAGAAATAGGATAAATTATCATGCCAGGGCATGGGGGTGCATTGCAATCTGCTTGGACCTGTGGAAATGGGTTGACAGATTGGGATGTTGGCTGGCAAAGTGAACATGCAGGTTTTGAGACTTCCTTCCTGGAAAGGAAAGGTTGAAGAAAATAGGAATGCAAGCAGAAAGGAGCAGTGATAACAGACTCCAGTAGTCACGCGAAAAAGCAAGAGTGGTGGCAACGTAATTCAACTGCTATCAGAAAGTGACCGGAAAACATATGTATTTCTCAAGAAGACATTTTACAAGTTGGAATCGCGTGAGCTTCCCTGTGGTGTTCACTACACCTGGGTGCGGTGTCCACTCATGGATAAAGTCATCATACTTAGCAGATGATCAAAAATAAAGTTTCCGAACAGACAATTAAGAATGGGGGACAGGCTGGACATGGTGGCTCATGCCTGTAATCCTTCAGAGGCCAAGATGGCAGAATCTCTTCAGGTCAGGAATTAAGAGTTCAAGACCAGCCTGAACAAAAGTGAGACCTGTCTCTAAAGGAAACAGAAAAATTGGGGAGCACCTGTGGCTTAAAGGAGTAGGGAGCCAGCGCCACCCATATACCAGAGGTGGCGGGTTCAGACCTGGCCCTGGCCAAAAACTGCAAAAAAACAAAAAAAAAAAAAAAAGAAAGAAAGAAAATAGAAAAATTAGCTGGGCATGGTGATGTGTCCTGTAATCCCAAGAATCGCTTGAGCCCAAAAGTTTGAGGTTGCTGTGAGCTATGACGCTACGGTACTCTACCACGGGTGACAAAGTGAGATTCTGTCTCAAAAAAAAAAAGAAATGTGAGATATTATAGAGGATAATTGATCTTGGATAATTGATCCCATGAGTCAATGGGATAGAAAATAGGAAGTCAGGGAGAGACTGCTATAGACTCAGTAAGACTTCAGGCCGGCAGAGCTATAATCCTAGCACTCTGGGAGGCCGAGGCAGGAGGATTACCTGATTTCAGAAGTTTAAGACCAGTCTAAGGAAGAGCAAGACTCTATCTCTACTAAAAATAGAGAAATTAGTCAGGCATTGTGGTGAGTGCCTCTAGTCCCAGCTAACTCAAAAAGCTGAGGTATGAGGATTGCTTGAGCCCAAGAGATTGAGGTTGCTTTGAGCTAGGCAGATGTCACAGCACTCTAGCCTGGGCAGAAAGAGTGAGACTCTGTCTTAAAAAAAAAAAAAAGACTTAAGAGATGTGACCACCAAAAAATCAAACATAGACTTGCCATATGATCCAGCAATCCCACTTCTGGGAATATATCCAAAAGAATGGAAAGCAGAATCTCAAAGAGATATCTGTACCCCCCATGTGCATTATTCACAATAGCCAAAAAGTGAAGCAATTCAAGTGTCCGTTGATGGACGGATGGATAAACAAAACGTGGCACATACATACAATGAAATATGATTCAGCCTCAAGAAGGAAGGAAATTCTAACACGTGCTACCACACGGGTGAACCCAGGGGACATTATGCTCAGTGAAATAAGCTTGTCACAAAAAGACAAATACTGTTTGATTCTATTTATATGAGATTCCTAGTGCAGTGAAATTCATACAGATGGACAGTAGAATGGTGGGTGCCAGGAGCTGGAACACAGGCAGAGAGTTAGGGTTTAACGGGGACAGAGTTTCAGTTTGGGAAAATGAAAAAGTTCTGGAGATGGATGAGGTCAATGGCTACATAATAAAATGAATGTGCGTAATACCAGTGAATCACACACTTAAAAATGGTTACAAGAGCCAATTTTATGTAATGTATATTTCACCACAATAAAAAGAGAGAGAGAATGACCAGTGCAACTCACAGAACTTGCTGATTCAAAGAAATCAACTGTAAATAGATGAACAAGGAAATTTGAATATGGACAGGAAATTAGGTGTTATAAAAATCATTACTACTGCTGTCAGTGTAGCATAAGAAAATGTCTGTGTGCCTTACAGATGTGGTCTGAAAAAATCACATCAAGTCTGAGATCTGCTTTTAAAAGTCTCCGAAAAAGGGAAATGGATTTAAGAAAGGAGGCTGGCACAATCCCAGTCACTATTCTATGTGGGTGACGGGTATGGAAGGTTCACTGAAGTCTTCATTCTACTTTTAGTGTATTTGAAAGTTTTCAGGATAAAAAGCTCTTACAGATCACAGTATTCAAAAAGCAAAGGCAAATTTCTAAAACATGAGAGCAAAAGTGGTTTGCATTATTAAATTGGTTTTTTGGGGTGGTGCCTGTGGCTCAAGGAGTAGGGTGCCGGCCCCATATGCTTGGAGGTGGGGGGTTCAAACCCAGCCCTGGCCAAAAACTGCAAAAAAAAAAAAAAAAAAGAAAGAAAGAAAGAGAAAAAGAAAAAATAATAAATTGTTTTTTTTTTTTTCCGGCTGGGACAGTTCAGAAGTTTTGAGATCATGTCTATAAAGACACATCAAGTCTTTTTATGGTGCTAAAAAGCAACAGGAATTGGAAACTGAGGCAGAAGTCAGCCGGACAAGAAAGGTGTGATAGAAATGGCATCTTAATCAATGTACCTGAGTTAATCAATGTACCTGAGTACCTTTTGAGGCTTCTCTCTTTGTCTCTGATATGATTTCTGTTCTTATTTCCTAATTTATTTGAAAGCAATTCCCTCCCACTTGCTTCGTAAGAAATTTTTTGGCCAGAAGTTTGGTTAAGAGCTTGAATTCTGGAGACTGACACTGCCAGGTACAAATCCCAGCTCTGCCAATTCCTAGCTGCAAGACCACAGGCTCACCTCTCTCTGCCTCTCTTTATTCATCTGTAAATTGGATGTAAGGCAGAATCTACTGCATGGACAGTTACAACAAGGCAACGAGATCATAAAGTTGCTTAGCACGGTGTCTGGCATACAACAGGTACCCAATGAGCATTTGCTGTCATTGTTAATGTAAATTGTACTTACTGTTTTCCTTGAGCAACAGGGTTTTGGTTTGTTTGTTTGTTTTTGAGACAGAGTCTTCCTCTGTCACTGAGGCTAGAATGCAGTGGTATCATCATACATAGCTCAATGCAGCCTTGAACTCCTGGACACAAGGGATTCTCCTACCTCAGCCTCTTGAGTAGCTGAGAATACAGGTGTGCAACACGACACCTGGCTAATTTTTGTATATTTTGTGAGGGATGGGGTCTTACTATGTTGTCCAGGCTGGTCTTATACACCTGATATCAAGTGATCCTCCCACTTCGACCTCCAAAAATGCTAGTATTACAGGCATGAGCCACCATGTCTGGCCAGATTTTTAAATTATTTCATTCACTGACGCATTTTTCTTCCCTAAAAAATTTTTTTTTTCAGCAAGTCTGCAGAAATAACACTTATGATGTCTTAAAAAAGACTCACTTTTTCTGACAAAACTAATCAAACTTTTTTTAAGGCAGGAAGGGAGTACAAGGGGAGAATGGAAATAAGCAGAGACTAAAGAGGGAGGAAGAAGGGAGAGCTGGAGAGAAGAAAGAAAGAAGGTGTGTTCTCAAGAGAGGATAATAGAGTAGACAAGAGGCGCAACCTAGTTATTTGTGGAATGGATGGGTGGATGAGCAGACTGATGGATAGAGGAATAGGTAGGTGAGTGCATAGGTGGATAGAGGGAATAACGGTGGATGAGTGGATAGATGGGAAAGTGAGTGGATGGTGAATGGATGGATGAAAGGAAGGATAGGTGCATGAGTGGATGAATATATGGATAGATGAGATAAATGCATGGAATAAGAGATGGATCACCTAATGGATAAATGGATGGGTGAGTGGGTGAGTGGACAGATAGAAATAGGGACAGGAGGGTGGAAAAATGGTGGAGTGGATGGATGGATGAGAGGATGAATGGGAAGATGGACGAATGAATAGATAAATGGAAATATGTGTGAGAGTATGGGTGGATAGTTAGAAGGATGGATGGATGGGCAGGTATATGGATGGTGGATGGAAGGGAGAAAAAGTTAAAAGGAACCCAGTGTGAGGCTCAGCGCCTGTGGCTCAAGTGGCTAAGGCACCAGCTACATACACCTAAGGTGGTGGGTTTGAATCCAGCCCGGCCTGCCAAATTAGCAATGGCAGCTGCAACCAAAAAATGGCCAGGCATTGTGGCAGGCACCTGTGGTCCCAGCTACGTGGGAGGCTGAGGCAGGAGACTCGCTTGAGCCCAGGAGTTGGAGGTTGCTGTGAGCTGTGATGCCACAGCACTCTACCCAGGGGGACAGCTTGAGGCTCTGTCTCAAAAAAAAAAAAAAAAGGAACCCAGTGTGGAAAAAAAATTAAAGGTCATGCACTGCTTTGCTTTCTTTTACGATGCTCAGACTGACCACCAGATGTCAGCCTAACCTCAGAAAACCACCTTAGGAGCTCGGTTTGTACCACCTTTGCCCCCATCCAGAAGCTCTTTGAAAATGAGTAATGGTTCATTTTGAAAGCACAACTCTCATTAAAGCCTATATGTACAGAGACCTTCATCAGCACCCCCATACTCACCCCAATGGGCATTTATAACTCCCCCACCCCCCGCAAACAGAAAAACAGAGGAAGGTTGATAGTGACTGCTTCCCATGCAGTCAGGGCGGGAGTGGGAGAGCAGAATTTGGGGTCCCCTACACTGATTAGCGTCTGTGTCAGCCTCAGCTCTGATAACCTTGATATTCATATTCACACACAGCCCTCCTAATATCTGTCTGCCCAGGGATCCACTCCAGCATTTGTGCATTTGCCAAAAAAGTTCTTGAGAAAAAGGGAAAGAAAAAGGAGAGGGTAGAAGGGAGGGAGGGAGGGAGGGAGGAAGGGAGGAAGGGGGAAAGAGAAAGAAAAAGAAAGAGGAGCAGCGACCCAAGATTAGTGGGTAGGGTGCCATACACTGAGGCTGGTGAGTTCAAACCCAGCCCAGGCCTGCTAAACAACAATGACAACTGCAACAAAAAAATAGCTGGGCGTTGTGGTGGGCGCCTGTGGTCCCAGCTACTTGGGAGGCTGAGGCAGGAGACTTGCTTGAGCCCAGGAGTTGGAGGTTGCTGTGAGCTGGGACACCACGCAGTCTACCCAGGGTGACATAATGAGATTGTCTCAAAAATAAAAAGGAAAGAGA
>CAUYQV010080452.1:0-34857 GCA_963574575.1 Galagoides demidoff
GGTGTGGGGAAAGAGGGGGGCAGGAGGGCAGGGGTGTGAGGAAAGAGGGGCAGGAGGGCAGGGGTGTGGGGAAAGAGAGGGGGCAGGAGGGCTGGGGGATGGGGAAAGATAGGGGGCAGGAGGGCAGGGGTGTGGGGAAAGAGAGGGGCAGAAGGGCAGGGGTGTGGAGAAAGAGAGGGGGCAGGAGGGCAGGGGCATGAGGAAAGAGGGGCAGGAGGGCAGGGGGATGGGGAAAGAGGGGGGCAGGAGGGCTGGGGGATGGGGAAAGATAGGGGGCAGGAGGGCAGGGGTGTGGGGAAAGGGTGGAGCATCAGGAAAGTGAGGTGGGTAGGAGGGTAGGAGTGTCCGGCAGGTGCTGCCAATGCAAACTGGCTGACGGAGGGCTCCTGTCTAGCTTGACCGTTGTGCACACCCTTCCCGTACTTGGATAGTTCCCTTCCCAAAACAGGTTGTATTTTCCCCAGATGGCCACACTGATGGATCTGTGGCTCTGTCTCACCCACACTGTCACTCCTCTCACTTCTGAGGCCGCGGAGTGGGGTGTCAAAGGGCACAATCACACTGGCTTTCTCCCAGGACACCTTCTGGTGACCCAGCCACCACGTTGAGAGGAAGCTCAGTCTCAGGGGAAGGCTGTGTGCAGGTGTTTCAGCTGTCAGCCCCGCTGAAGGTTTTCCAGATGGCCACTGCAGGCCACTAGCAGCACCCAAGATGTGTGTGCACATCTGCATCTTTGGGTGATCCTGGCCCCCAGACTTTGAAGCTTCGGGCTTAGGCCCCAGTCACGGTGGAGCAGAACTAAGCCATCCTTGCTGTGCCCTGACAGACTTCTTCACCCACAGAAATTCTGGGAGCTGCAAAACAATATTGTTGATTTAGGCCATGATGTTCGGGGCAATTTGCTAGGAAACACTGGATCCAGTACATCTCTTTATGGTTCTCCCGCCTTGAAGACAGAGACTCTGGTCAGGCTTCCCTGGCAGTCAACTTGGAATTCAACTTGGGCTTAGCCTACCAAATAACCAGGCATTCAACTTGGGCTTAGCCTACTGAATAACCCAGAATGGAGATTTTACTCGGGAGAGACATGGTCTGCAGGAGCTGTCCCGGGGAGTGAGTGAACAGCCAGCCAGTGTCCTCTGGGGGCTGTGGGGCTTGGGGTTCGAGTGCTGCATGTACCCCGGCTAGCACAGGGGGTCTTCCTGGAAGTTCAGTGGTGTAATCTGGGTGTCATTCCCGGCTGTGTCACCTCCAAATCAAATTTCTGAGCCCCTGAAGATTTTTCAGGTGACATCTGTACATTCCCTTTGAGTCACAATATCTAGGGCAAGCTCCGTTGTCTGTAAGCAGGGACGCAGGCTTGAGCACCCGCCCTCTGGCTGATGCCGTCCTGCTCGTTGCCTGTTTGTTGTTGTGGTCGTTCACTATCCAGCCTCCCCCACCCCCCACATGTGCCCTCTCTCTGCTTCTAGTTTTTCACAGCCTGGGCTTCCGTGACCACCACATGTGCTGTTTTCCATCCAAACCTAGCTTGTGATGGCAAGAGGGTTTCTGGTCTACCAATGTGGATCAATTACTAGAAGTGGCCAGCAGTGCTGTGTTGGGGGATTGGCCCTGGCTTAGATGAGTGTGTGCTCATCAGCTGGGATATCCAAGGTAAGTGCAGGGGTGGGGAGTGGCATTCCAAACACCAGGCTGTCTTTGACTTAACTGTAAGGAGTCTGGAACAAAATACTTAGGCAAAACTGATATACAACTTGAAATAACATATAGTTCCCTGGGCGTATTGCACATTTTAAAATAAGACATCTTGTATTAGTCAGAAGACTGCTTAGGCTGTTTTAACAAAAAGCTATCCAGAGGCTCCCACCAGAAGTTGATTTTTGTCCTATGTGACAGGACGGGTGGTTAACACAGCCTCTATGGTGGCTCCACTTTCTGCCTTTCCCTGATAGAGACAATGACTGTAGTTAAATGACCTGGAGTCACCCCTTTTACTGTATCCCAGTGCATGTTAGCACCAGAGAGCCTGGGAAATGTAGTCCTCAGCTGGACCATGTGTGTCCAGTTTAAATCCACTAGAAATAAACAGGGCTGTGTGGACACCAGGGCCTGAGGAGTCTTTGCCACGTGTACTTTTCCAGGTGGTCTTCTGATCGCACGACTTCAGAGAGCAAAGCCGTAACAGGCGGGAATCCGATCTGCACACGCGCCGTCTTGTCAGGTTCCTCCTGCGGCCAGCACCCGAGCATCCTCAAACAGGCCAAAGCATCCTGCCCAGAAGAATTGGCACCATGTTGCTGTCTCCTCTTGGGTTAGATGTGGCATGTGCCTCCTTGTGTCTGCTGGGCTCTTGTATGGTGACCGTGAGGAGTGGGGGTGCATTGGGGAAGGTTGGGGGGAAAGGCATTCCCTTACAAGGCAGCTTCCTAGGGTGGGACACGGGGGCTTTGGACAAAGCATGGCCAGTCTCATGGTGGGGCTGGGGGAAACTGCCGCTGGGGCGAGGGGGTCAAGGTGGGTGTGGGTGGCAGGTTCAGAGTCTCCTCAGTCAACCCAGATGGACTCATTCCAGTTCTCAGAGTCCTACTTATTCCCCATCCGCCTTGTAACTCTCACATCAAAGGTTTGGCAAAGCTGTGAATTCAATCATTTTATAATTCCGCAATCCCCCAAATAAATTTTGAACTGATTTTCAGCTGTGTCGGTCCTGCAGCTCTGTGTTGTGATCATCTTTCAGGGACTCCCAGAGTGTTTCACCTGTTTTGACTCTTTTTCCCTCTCATGGCCGCAGGATGGTTGCCACGTACAGGCAATCACAACTGTTCTTCCTTTCATTTAAAAAATTAATCAGTTTTTAAAACTGGCAAATAAAACTGTTTTGTTGACTCCTGTTGAGTTGGGTTCCTTGCTTGTCCTTTGCAGCCACAGCTGGAAGCAGCCCCGTCTCCACCTTGTCATTGACCTCCCTGCCACGTGGTTGAGTGTGGTGGGAACCTGCCAAAGCTTTCCTTTCAGTGCGTCCTTCATCTCAGCTGACCACAGGTGGTGACAGTCATGGGCCTGTAATGCCACTACTTTCCACTGGCACCGACACCATCAGTAGGTTTCAGGTGTCAAAATTAGTCAGTCGCCCTAATCTTTAAAGCTACTCCTAAAACTAAGCCCAGAATTAGTCAGAGTCCAATCACAACATAGACATAGGCTAGGTGTTTCAACAGAAGAATTTGTCAAGAATTCAAGTAATTTGTCATAAAGATGCTGAAATCTTCAAGGAACAGAGAAAGAAATGGGCCGCTGGGGAATCTGAGAGAGAGAATGTCAGCCGAGGTTTTAGCTGCTCACCTCCCAGCAGAGCCTCCCCTGGGGCTGTGCTCCTGTCAGGCCAAGACTGTTGTCACCCTCCAGGGGGTGTTGGAATCCACAGTCCCTCCCCCCTCCCCAGCACCACCGCAGTGATGGCAGGAACAAGCGGTCACATCAGAGCTTGGTCCTTAATGCCCGACCTCCACGTATTGGGCGGTGAGAGGCAGACGCAGTGGGCACGTGGGCGCCTGCAGACCCCTGTCAGCGTCCTCCGGATGATCTCACAGTCATTCCTCCGGGCTCTGCTGTGCTGAGGAGAGGGGACCTGAGATGGCTTTTGTAATTATGGGGTGTAGATTTTCCCTGGCAGTTGAAGGAATCGTGAGTGATAGAATGAGTCATACATTCCTTTTTGAAGAAGAAAGTGCTTGGTCCTAAAGAGATTTCCAGAGATAATAATCTCATTTTTTCTGTCCTTTTCATCTTTGCTCGAGGCAAAGACAGTTCCTTTCTGATTGTGTGGAAGTATAAGATGACATCTGATATTGCTTGTCAAGGTGGTGTCTCTATTCAGTGCTACCTTCAACATTAGGTCCAAATATAGCATTCTGAGCGAGGAAGTCAGCTCTGCTTCCTGACACGGCTGTGGGGTGGTGAGTGGAATAGTATAATTAGTTGAAACTGAGAACATGTATTATATTTATATGAAGCATTTTCAAAGCTAATATATTTATATGAAGCATTTTCAAAGCTTAGAATGCGATGGAATTTTTAAAATCTTTTTGCAATTTGCCTCATCAGCAGTTTATGGCAGTGAATGTCTGATTGCTCCGTGTCAACTCGGGAAAATATAATTAAAAAACAAGTTCTGCAAACTTGGTACTCGAAATAGTATTTTATTTTAAAAACTGTTTTGAATAGAGGGTTAGAGTAAAGGGCACAGATCTTAATCGTATAACTTGTGGGTTTTGAAAATGCTTTTAGCTGTGTGATAACTTATACCCCAATTCAGGCGTGGGCTATTTCCATCACTCTGGAATGTTCCCTCATGTTCCTTTCCTATCAAGCCCACCCCACCCCTTCACCAGAGAGACACCCTCTGTGTTGGTTTCTGTTAACCATAAATTCATTTGGCTTGGTTTTGAATTTTAGGTGATCAGAACGATTTGGCGTGGACTCTTATATCTGGGTTCCATTAATCAATATATAATCAGCATATGATCTTAGAGTGAGATCAGTTCATACTGTTGCATGTGTCAGTAGTTTGTGTTTGTTGGTCAGTGATATCCATTGTAAGACTGACCCTGAAGTGTTTATGCACCTTCCTGTCAAGGAACATGTGGGATGCTTCTGGTTCTGACTATAGTGTACACAGCTGCTAGGAACCCTTGTGTGCCTGTCCTTTTGAACACTTATTTTCACCTCCCCTGAGTCAATGCCAAGGAGTGGAACAGTTACTTAAAAGGTGAGGCAGATGGAGGTTTAACTTTATAAGAAGTTCCCAAACTCTTCCAAGTTAATTATACCATTTTATATTCCCACCAGCAAAACCGCTAGAAAATGAGAAACTTGGTCCATCAGTGGACCTGAAATTTGGGTAAATCCTTGAAAGACAATAGCAGTTAGTAGCAGATGGTCAGAAAAAGCAGCCCAGAACATCCACGGCAGGAGCCATTCCCACGGGCGGAGCCATTCCAGAGTGAGTGGAGGTAAAGGACAGGGACTTGAGATCATCACCAAGATGATCCTGGCCATACCCACTGGAGACACACACGCCCTTAGGAGAAGGTGTGGGTGCAGTTAGGGACCCCAGGAGAGCGGGAAGCTCCTGGTGACAGCAGAACTGATGACAGTACCAGTTCTCTCCTCTGGAACTGTGTGTCTCATCCCCCACCATAGAAGGCAAGACAGCCAGAATCTGCCTTCCCCAACTGTGAGCAGGGATTCCAAACATATTCACGGAAAACAACCATACCCAAGCCTGTGAGGAAAAACAACCTGACCCAAAGAACTAACACTCAAGAAAAGGAAGTTAGAGGAACAAAAGGAAAGAGACAGAGGGAGGGAGAGAGGGGAGATTAATTTTAATATATACAAGGAATGTCTTCAAGAGAGATGTGAGATTAAATTTAGTCTCTTTCAGTGGGTAGCTTTTCTGAATACATTCTTATTGAACAATTGAATATGTGCATAAATGAATTAATCCAGGAATGAATATTTAAATAGAAAAGGCTGTGCCCTAATCAAAGCAATCCGCACTAAATATACTGCATTTCTAGATATGTGTTTGTGCAGACTTTTTCCTGTGGGGACTCAGGTGCTACACATGGGGTGGGGGGCTTCCCCGGTTCTCACTCGACTCATCATTTTGTTGCTGCCGTTACCCTCTTAATTATATATGACCTGCTCTGGCCTACCTACCTGCTTTTGAAGCAGGCGATTCTCAGTGTGTCTGAGCTCAGGCAGCCAGCTCCTGTGAAGTCCCATGTTGCTTTGAGAAAAGTGACAGCACAAATATGACGGCTCCACGGTGGGTCGTGACTGCAGCAAAGACCACGGCCGGGCCTCAGCCTACGGAGCTAAGTGTCTTCCCAGAGTCCCTGGCACAGGGTTGAGGGAAGAGTTTCATTCTCAGTATATGATAGTAGACAATTCAGACCGCGGGAGAGCCCTGCCACGGAATTCTTTCAAATACTCAGAACAGGCTGAAGTGGGGAAGAATAAATAAACTTCGGTCTAGCTTAATTGAGATTGACTGATAAACTTTGGGGAAAAAAATGGGAAAAACTTAACGTGTCAAACAATGGTGATTTCAATGGAACTCAGAGTCATAACTGAGGTAGGCGGCTCCTCCCGCCCCATCATGTTTTGGGATCTGATAGTGTTCCTAAGTGCAAAGGTGTTTGTTTAGTTGAAGGAAAGCTAGATATATGGGGAGGCGATGAGGGTGATTAGAGTCCGCAGATTTTTTTTTTTTTAAACAGAGTCTCACTATGTCACCCTCAGTAGAGTGCCAGGGTGTCACAGCTCACAGCAACATCAGACTATTGGGCTTAAGCAATTCTCTTGCCTCAGCCTCCTAAGTAGCTGGGACTACAGACACAGCTACTTTTTAGCACAACATGTGGCTCTTTTTTTGTTATTGTTGTCATTGTGTTTAGCAGGCCCTGGCTGGGTTCGAACCCACCAGCCCTGGGTTCGAACCCACCAGCCCTACACCCTCACTTAGCTACAGGTGTAGAACCAGAGTCTCCAGATGTTTATTTTAAGGTAAATGGTATTTTGGGATCACTGATGTTGATTCTGAGTTGTGAGTTTCACTTTGTCTTTTATGTTGTTAAAAATGTAAATTTTGTGAGGCAGGAAGATGGAATGACCTAGGAGTTTATGACCAGCATGGGAAATATAGGGTGACCCTGTCTTAAAAGCAATATAATTTTAATTATTACCATTTACGTGTTTTGGACACATGAGATGCGTGAGTGGGCTGGAACACACACAGGCACAATGACAAGAAAAATCTATAGTACTTCACTGAAAGTAAATGAACTCTCTTTGGAAATGTCTACAATGCCCCATGCTCGTATTTGAAAGGTGGTAGATCTTAGTGCGCATCGATGCTGTGACATTCTTTTCCTCTTTGCCTCAAACTTTTGTCACCCTTTCTTGAAACCAGCTCAGAGAACAACAAAACTGGCCCTTTGCTGCTCTGGGGCACCAAGCAGGGTCAGTGCCCAGCCCTGGGGCTGCCTGGTCCTCCCTGGGATGCGACACTTGCCTGTGTTAAGTCACCCTCCAGACCTTTCCAGTGCTTTTTGTCTCAGCATGAAATGGCATTGGGCCACATTAACCTTTTTTGTCTAGAGAGTGGTGACTGGTGAGTGAGCACCAGAGTCAATGGTCCTTTGGTCCTGAAAGGGCTCAAGTTAGCCCAGTAGCCCCTGACCTCCCTCCACACAGGGCACTGCCGTCTTTTCTCATGTGTCCTACCCTCATCTGGTCTAGGATAGGCTATCATTTCATTCTTTTAGAAAATGCTAAATTGATTTCATTCCTTTCTAATGAATGGCCCTTCGCTGCTCTGGGGCACCAAGCGGGGTCAGTGCCCAGCCCTGGGGCTGCCTTTGATCTGCGATGTTTAAATTCCACTAATGAAGTGGAAGCTTCCCTCCTTCACACACAGCACAAAATGTTTGTTTCTGTGAAACATTCTGTAAGCAGGAAAGCAGTGCTGTGGGCTGTGGCTGGGATGCAGGACATGAAGCTGTATTCTAAAGGGAGTGGGCCCAGTAAGACCTCAGGGACAATCACAAGTTATTCCTAGTACGTCCAGAAGTCCCCTGCTACTCCCCCAGCCCCTGGGCGGTGAGCTGCCTGGAGCCCAGCCTGTCCCCACCTGCCCATGTGTGGGAGGGCACAGCAGCCCAAATGCTTTCTTTTGCCCTTTGCATTCACAAGTAGCTGTGTGTTTGTGTGTGTGTGTGGGGAGGTTATAATGCTTCCCTCTGAGTCTTACCACTTTGCAACCTCATCTTTTCTGAGAATATATATATATATATATATATGTATATTTTAGTGTTGCTTTTTTGTCTAAGCCAGCAATTTTTTTGAAAAGATATTTATTCTGAGTTAGCCTCCGCAGAATAAAAAATTAGGTAATTTAAAAAGATAGATATTACTTTCCCCAAACAGATAAGGCACTAGTTGTACACATATATTTTTTAAAAGCAATTACCATCTGCCTGATAGAGGGGAATAACTCTGTTGGAAATGAGGTTTATTGTGTAGTTTTATAATTAGGATTCCTCCGAACAGAATAATATCCTTATCAGAATTCATGAAGAACGTCTTCTAATATTTTCCTTTTATTTCCAAACTCATTATATAAATAGCACTTTGGTTTTCAGCTAGAGGAATTTAGAATGTTGTCTTGCAGGGCAGAGCATTTGTGAAGATGTTTATGTTTTCCACAAGGTTTTGTGAGGTGGAGGAGCGGCTACAGTTGAGGGATGGGCCCTTTTGGATCAATGTCATGCATTTTACCTATGTCAAGGGCAGAGGTTGAACTGCCTGCTTGTTTTGGCCCCACGGCCAGTTCCAGGCTGAATGGGATGCAGGTGGGATCCTTCCAAGGCTACCTGTGGCCTAGCAGGAGTGCTGGAGCCTGGCATGGTGACGTGCACCTGTAGGATGTGTTCTGTAGGGGCAGAAGGATGACTTGTACCTCGGGGTTCAAGGCTGTAGTGCACTGTGATCATACCTGTGAATTGCCACTGTGCTCTATCCTGGGTGACAGAGTGAGATGGCATCTCTAAAATACAAACTAATCAAACAAAAGATAAATATGCATGATTTCCTGTGTTAAGGGTAGGATAATGTAACCCCCAAATCCACATATTAAGGCCCTAACCCCTGGCACCTCACTACGTGACCGCTTTTGGAAACAAAGCCTTTAAAGAGGTAATTAAGGCTAAAAAAAAGTCAAGGGAGTGTGTCTAACCCCACCTGACTGGTGACATTATAAGAGAAGAGGGACATGGGCACAGAGGGGTGACCGAGTGTGCACATGGGGAGAGGACACTGTCTACACACCAGAGAGGCCTTAGAAACCAAGCCTGCCAACACCTGGATCCTGGACTTTCAGTCTCTAGAACTGTGAGACAATAAATTTCTGTGTTTAAGGCCCCAGCAAACTAACACACCTCCCTCAAGGAGTCAGTTAGCCCAAGTAGCATTTGGTGCAATGTGGAAGGCAGGTGTCTGGGAATGGCCCTCTCCAGCTAGACGGCCTTGGTGTCCGTTTCAACCTTGTTCCCTGGCGGTTGCAGTTGATGGTGTGAAATACAGGCAGGCCCTGGGTTTGGAAGGGGTGTGTCCTCCAGGCTCACTTTCAAGTCTGTTGGAGAACAAACTGTATTTGTCCTAAAAATCACTGTTATACACTGGCATTAGGTCTCTAGGCGACCATACAGTGGCTTTTTAAGCCCTAAAATATGGATTTATTTCCTGGATGTCCTGTGCCCTCTCTCATGGCCCATCAGACAGACAGACTTAAGCTCCCAGAGGCTACATTGCTCTCTGTTTTGCTGGCACCACTGGCTTCCCTCACTGAGGACATGGTGTGGGAACTTGGGGAGACTCCAGAGGAAACTGGGACAGGAGGGACAGCAATGTGGGGTCTTGGAAGGCTGTCTACACCCCTTTATTTGAGAGTTCCCCTTTAATAGCTGGTTTTGCTTATTCTTGCTGATGCTACTTGCAGCCTGTGAGCAGGGCCTCACCTTCTCCCTGTGGGGCCCCCCCACCCCGTGCACAGCAGGGAGCCTGGCGCCTGCAGGTGCTTAGTGAGAACTGTCGTGAGGATGAGGCTGCGGTCTCGGGGGAGAAGAGGTCAGAGGACCCTGAGGGGGTGTGGTACCCCTTGTGACCTGAAAAGATAGAGTCAGACCCCCACTTAGATGTAGTTAATTGGTAATTTATTTTACCTGCTGCAGGGGCTGCTGCTTCATGAGGCAGTCAGCAGCCAAGTAGGGGGATGGGTTGTCTTTTATAGGTTTTGTGCAAACATATTATAGAAGCGAAACATGGCTGGTTAAGGGGGTTACAGCTTGGGTAGTCATGGATACAGCAATGGTTATAGTAATGCAACAATGATTAATACAGCTTTGGTTGACAATAGATACGTCTCATATCACAATGGTTATGATTATACAACAGTAATCAATCAAGTCTTGGTGAGTTTTTCACCATTGTTCATCTACTGAGCAAGCCTCAGTGAGTTTTCCACCGTTGTTCATCTATTGAGAACTTAGGGGTTTTGTGAAACTTGGGACTTTTCTTCCTTGTTCTGCAGCTTGTTTTTGGCAACCCTAGGGGGAAGGAGGGGACATGGGAATGTGGCTGGGAAGGCCCGTAGGGCAGGGGGAATGGGAGAAGGCAGGGGGACCTGGGGGGAAGAGGAGCTTGCAACAGGGGAAATCGCACCCCAACTCCTATTGAAGAGTGCAGGGCCCACCCCTAGGGCTCTGGGAAGAGAGGAAGGAGGGAGGACAATCACCCAGCCCAGCTAGGCCGGCTGGCCCTAGGGTCTGGGGAGTTGGCTTCAACCCAGAGTTTAACACTTGGGATGAAATATAACTGGTTGCGGGAGTTGTCCTGTGCCTTCTAGGACGTTGAGAAGCACCCTAGGCCTCTATCCAATAGACACCAGAACCTTAGGTGTGAAAACCAAAAATGTCTCTAGACTTTGCCCAGAGTCTCTTGGGGACAAAATCCCTTGATTCACGACCACTGTTTAGCCAAAGGGACCGAACTTCTTGTCATGAACTTCAGGCATATAGCAGGTTTGAGGATTCTCCAGACACCACCCCTGCAGCTACTTGTCTTGACTTGTCACTGTTAACCTGTTTGTGCAAAGAGAGGAGTAGGCTCTTGAATAGAAAAGCCGAGCTCCAGAAATGACTTTGGGACTGAATAGTTTTGTTAGAAATCTGGGTGAAAGGATGGTTTGAGGCCATGTTGACATCTAAGCAAATAATCAGTGCTGAGAACTTTCTGTGCCCTTAATTCCTCTGTTCATTCTCTGTCTATATTACAGATGTCAGTTGAGTCAAGATATGTGTCTATCAATAGATCTGTTCATCAATCCATCCATCCATTCATCTTTCCATCCAACCATCTATCCATCTGTCAGAGGCCCGAAGGGGCACTTATCTCAAAAGGCAAAAGGCTAAATGTCCAGTCGAGGGCAGAGAGACTTAAAATCTCCAACATGGTCTACTCTGAAAGATTGTATGTATGTGTACTTCAGTATAAATAGCTATAATTTGTAATATGTATAATATATAATACTTATATATGATATGCATACCCACATATGTTACCATCAGTGATAGAATCAAATACTCTAGGTGTATGTGGTCCAGTGAATGGAATTAAGCCCAGAATTCACATATGTTAAGGAGGAAGAAGACATTTTAATACAGTGGATCATAGTATATGAATTAAAGTTGTGTATTTTTAATGAAAGTAGTACTGAGAAACAAGAACATTATTAAATATACATTTTCTTTTCTTTCTTTTCTTTTCTTTTCTTTTTTTTTTTTTGAGATAGAGTCTCACTCTGTCACCCTGGGTAGAGTTCTGTGACATCACAGCTCACAGCAACCTCAAACTCTTGGGTTTAAGTGATTCTCTTGCCTCAGCCTCCAGAGTAGCTGGGACTACAGGCACCCACCACAACATCTGGCTATTTTTTAATTTTTTTTAGACAGGGTTTCACACTTGCTCGGGCTGGGCTTGAACGCCTGAGCTCATGCAATCCGTCTGCCTCCCAGAGTGTTAGGATTACAGGTGTGAGCCACCGCCCACCTTAAATCTGCATTTTCCTGTGGAGGATGATGATGGGTTGCTAATTGGGAGGCTTATTTCCTTGTGAAGACTGTTCCCTGTGTTCTCTGAGTTGGTGTTTTCCTTCTGCTGAGCCTTGGTCTCCTCGATCAGAATCTGGGACTCCTACATTGGTTGAAATCACCTAATCTATTCTACTTTCTTTCATTACTTACACATTTTAAAAATTATTTGTCATTCTTTTGCTTGTCTGAAGGACTTTTCCCTTACTTTGTAAATGTTTGAGTCCAGTTAGTAAGTTTAAGGAGCTGTTGTTTGAGGCTTGATAAGCATGCCACCATTTAACTAGGGTTTTTACTGTACAAAGAATGAGAACAGTTAAGCTCCAGTACTACCGAGTTTGACCCATGGTTCACCAAATGTCACAATACACTTGGAAATGTTTCTATTAGCAACTGCCTTTTACCCGCCGATTTTCCTCTGCATCCCATTTTTTTACAAGCCATATCTGTCTTTAACTCTCCATATTTAATCTAATTCCAAAGTCAAATTATTTTGAGCTTATTTTGAGTAGAAGCAGGTCTGCTGCTAAGTCATTTTTCAGGTGTGCAAACTATACCGTTTGCTTTCCACGCACCACGTCCCCTTCATGCCAAATGACGAATTCCAGCAAATCAAAACGTGTCAGGAAAGTGATCTTTATACTTACATACTCAAAATAAGAAGGTCATTTAAAAACTCTTCCTTTTAACTCATCCTTTTGCCCTAAGAGTTTCTTTTAATTCATCCTTTTAACTTGAGCAGTAAAAGTTTCATTCATTTATTCAGCATTTGTTACATATGACAGACTATGCTGGTCTGTGATGATTGAAAGGAAGGTAGGAAGGGAGGGAGGGAGGGAGGGGAGGGAGAGAAAGAAAAGAAGGGAGAAAGTGAGAAAGAAAGAAAGGAAGGAAAGAAAGAAAGAAAAGAAAAGAAAAGAAAAGAAAAGAAAAGCAAGGCAGGCAGCAAGCCAAGCAAGAGTGAACACAGCAGCAGGGACTTCTGGCCTTTACAGTCTGGTCCAGCCTGTCACAGTCTGGGCACGCACAGGCTCACCTGCACAGCGGTGTGGAGCTACCTTGGATAACACAACCCTCGGCTAATGCTCAGCTCCCTGAGGGCCAATTATCTAGAACCTCTCAGCTGAGACTCAAACAGGGGTAATTTGAAAATCTCCCAGGTGTAAAGCACAGCAAGGTTGGGGTTGCTGGCCTAGATAGGCAGGTGGGTGATGTGACGTGTTGGGTGCTCCTCAAAGGCAGGCTCAGGCTCTGGTGCTAGGGAGGGGGAAGTCTTGATTGTGCCCAAGAGACCGGGGAGGCACCTCCTGGGAAAGGCCAGGAAGGAGAGGGGAGGGGCAGGGCCTCCCAGGCTGTGTGCAGGGAGTTCACTGCTCCGGGGAGCTGCTGCAGCCTTGCAAACGCATCACTCCATGTGCTGATGACCTGGGGACAGTGTCCTAAATGGCCCAGTGTGGCTGACTGAGTGATCCTGTGGACAGCGCTCTCCTTTAGGACCATACACTGGCTCTGGAACCCTAAAGGCAACTGGCGGGGAAGGTCATAGGAGAGGCACAACCTTGGCAGGACAATCCCATAAAATGAGGGTGTTGGCCAGGGAACTGAGGTCCTTCCCTGCTCTATACTCCCTGCGTTGGTGAGAGACACATTGGCCTGGCTGGGGACAGGGTGTCCCATAGGACTGATGTGCCTGGCTAGGACAGTGCCATGAGCTGCCCGCCTCTGCCCCCATGAGCATGGACCGGAGGCAGGAATTCCAACAAGAAGAAGGTCAGTGAAGGTGATATCCAGGTCCCTCGCAGAGTTAAACAGCTAATCAGAACGCCCTCCTGCCTGGGCTTTTCCTCTAGATTGAAACATTTGGACAATTAATGGTCATTATTAAAGAATACTGACAGATATTCACCTGCTCTATAAGACCAACCCTTCCTAACACCCCTGAGTATTCCCTGGGTGGGGTGGGGGGAGTGAGTCACACGGCTATGAACCGTTATCTGCAGCCCGTTTCAAGAGTTTGGGCCATTTTCCCTGGGGCCTCTCTCAGTGCCTCTCTGGACACAGGGTGTGGTCCACACTCTTTCATGGCTCCCAGGGCCTCTCCTCGCTGAGAGCTTTACTTTTCATGGGTAAGTTGAGTCCTGCCGAAAATCTGGGCCCACAGGGGACTTTCTTCCCTTTGCTGGATACAGGTGTCTACTTAAAGTCCCAGCTCATGGACAGAAGAGGTTGCCAACAGGGCGTGGTGGGAATGCTGAGGAAACACTGCATGGTCAAAGGGGCATTTTTTTTTTTAAAGGTGTTCAGTTTTTTACCACTAACAACATTTCTTAGAGTTGATTTTTGAGGTTGGAGTCCTGCCCTGCCATGGGGGCCCAGCTGGTCCTAACACCGAGGGAAGGTGGCTGATTAGAGGAAGATGTGGATTGCCTGGGGCTGCAGCAAAGGGCCACAAAGTGGGCGGCTTAAAACAGCAGAAATTTGTTCTCGTCTAGTTCTGGAGGCCGGGAGGCCTACATCAAGCTGTTGGCAGGGTTGTGCCCTCTGTGGAAACCTTAGTAGAATCCTCCTTTTCCCTGAGGGCTCTGGAAAGCCTGGTGTTCCCAGGTTTGCACCTGCATCCCTCTGACCTGCCTCTGCCATTTCACGACCTTCGTCCTGTGTGCCTCTATCTCTTTGCAGCATTTTCCTTTTCTTGGGATTAGGGCCCACCCTAATGACATCATCTCAATTTAATGACATTTATAAAACAGCTTGTTCCTAAATAAGGTCACATCCACAGGTATCAGAGGTTAAGATTCCGTGTATCTTTGGGGAGGGTCACAATTCAACCCATACAGAAGGTGAGAAGAACGAAAATGGACATATTCCGGAGGGGCCTCTGGTGTAACAAGACCCTGACCACTGCAATCCTCCACCACCCCCACACCCCATGAAAGACCTCCCAATCCCCATGCCAGGGGCTTTTCATTTGTAAATGTGTTATATCACTGAGAGAATTTAAATATCTCAGTTCATGGGGCAAAGTACACAGTCTGTCTTCCACGTCAGGTTTTTGCTGGAGTGGTGATAGACCTGGGTCAAGGTGCCCAGGATGGATAAGGAAAGAAAGTCTCATTCTGGGCGGGTGCAGACAGGGGAGGGCCTGGTCAGTGAGGGCTCCGCAGGGCTCCGCTCCTCTGACATCTGTGTGGCGATCCTGGGGGCTGTCCTCAAGGCAGGTACAGTGGGGATTCACCCCTGGAGTCATGGAATACTACCTCCTGCTTCAAAGGCAAGACATTCTGCATTAAAAAAATGGAAAACAAATAATCAGCTATGGGTCTCCAATACCATGATGATCTGACTTAGAAAATTAGTTACAGAACCAAAGGGCTACACTTGTTCCCTAATTTAAAAATATAAAACCATAGAAGCACGTTTCCCAATGACATGTTGGTGATGTGTGTGTGTGTGGGGGGGGGGGGGATGGAGGTTCTGGTTTTCTCTAGAGGAGCTGCAGGGCCCCTAGCTGCTTCTAAGAGCTAAATTAAGATGGATCTGCCTTAATTACAGGGAGTGGCAGGTGGGGCTCGGAAGCACAGAGCCTTGGAATTAATTGGTCAGTTTTAACCCTGATTCTGCACTCCCTAGTTGTGTGGACAGACTGAATCCTTTATCATAAGTGGGACTAAAGTCATCCTCTGCCTTGGGTTTGTGACGGGATCACCTGAGGTGTGCACAGGGGACTTTGCAGTCTGCCTGGCAGCAGGTGAGTCCTCAGCAAGTGTGTCTCTGCACAGAGCAAATATCAGGGGCAAACCAGCGAAAGCAGCGTGTTACAGATTGAATCATTTTCTCCCCTGAAGATATGTTGAAGTCCTGACCTCTCATACTTCAGAACGCGACCTTACTTGGGGACAGGGTGTTTACCGAGGTAACTGAGTTCAGGTGAGGTCGTTAGAGGAGTCCCTCACTCAATATAAACTGCATCCTTATGCACAGGGATTTGGACACAGAGAGACATGAGACAACCTGAGGAGACACAGGGAGGAGACGGGCAGCCGCCAGCTGCAGAGTGAGGCCTGGGGCAGAGCCTTCCCTGCACCTTCAGGAGGGGCGTGGCCCCGCCAACACCTTGCGCTCCCTTGTCCAGACCCCAGGACTGTGAGCACAGGCTTGTGTTGTTTT
Source organism: Galagoides demidoff (assembly GCA_963574575.1). Classification (NCBI taxonomy): domain Eukaryota; kingdom Metazoa; phylum Chordata; class Mammalia; order Primates; family Galagidae; genus Galagoides; species Galagoides demidoff. Next base: position 15,885 of record CAUYQV010080452.1, read on the forward strand.
AGCCTTGCAGTGGTGCTTGGCCACAGCCGCCTCCTGATGCTGATGCACAGGGGCTGGGGCATCATGGAAGCAGGGAGCGGTGCCCTGGGCTCAGCCGGTGGTACACAAATCGGGGCTGTTTTCACCGTGGGGTCCAAACCAGGCTCAGTACAAGATTTGCATCAACTCTAGGAGACACTATAGCAGTTGAATACCGGTGAAAACACAAACGTTCGACATATAGGGGCCCTTTTTAGCAGCCGCCTTGCATTTTTCTTCTTTTTTTATTAGTTAGATCTATAAAAAGACTGGAACATCTTGAAGACTGGGGAAGCATTTGGGAGCAGTACAGCCACTGAAAAACCTCCAGGAGAAGAGTCTCTGACATCACGTTGCAACAATGTATAATTAGAGGAGATATTATTAAATTGTAAAATGAAAAGCTGGAAAAACATGTAATTTGGTAAGCTCAGTCTCCTGCCTGGTGTAATTACATGCCTCTCCTCCCACTGACATGGTATTTACAGGGCAAATGTCGTCTGGGCTCTTCCCACGAAGGTTACTGTGAGACACATCACAGAAGGTGCCAAGGGAACAAGTGAGAGTCAAAAAGAGCACTCAGCACTCAGCTCATTTGGTGCCTGATTTTTTATTTACACTATGAAGTAGGAAGATTGATTGTTTGGCTATATAGTAAAGCTGAGTGAAAAGTTAATGATTATTTATTTACTTTCTTCTGTGGACTTTCTATTTTAAGTGTCCTCCTTTTGTCTGTATGATATAATTATTTAAATAGGTAAGCTAGTAATTACTGGTTTAGATGAGTGAATCCAGAGCTCGGAAATGTGGTAACAGCTGGGGGTTTGAGCGGATTCGTTAGCCTTGGCACTGGTGACACTGGGGACAGGGTCATACACTGTGGAGGGGACTCTACTGTGTGTCATGGGGTGTTTAGCCCCATCCCGGCTGTGACAACCAAAAGTGTCCCTGGACATTGCCAAGTGGGAAGAGGGTAGCAAACTTGTCCTGAGCGGAGAACCCCTGGTTGGTTAAGGTTGAATTGGGGTGAGATCCTAGTTGGGAATGGAGTACCAGGAGACCAGTGTGCATTTGTCTCTGGACAGTTCCGCTTTCCAAAGTGAATTTCCTTGTTTCCCCAGTTTTATAAGATAAAATACATAGTCATTGATAAGGCTGAAATAAATGCTAAGGTTGTAATTCTATCCAGAAATACTCTTTCTAAATGCAATCAGTCACAAGGAAAGGGGAGAAATAGTTCCCCACCGCCTCTTTAAAGCAGATCTTCTCCCTCCAGGACCTTACCCCTGACCCCGTGGTGGCAACATCTTGTCTGGGGCTCTGCAGTCAGAGCAGTGAGTCTAGCTCAGGGATACCTGGAAAGCCGATTTGGATCACGTATCAATTAGCTGATCACTGAAATTAGCCCACACGCCCTTGGAATTAAGTGGTATTGGAAGCTCATCACAGATCAGTGGCAGGAAAGGGGGCCCCCGGGAGGGAGCATGAGGCTGGCCCAGGCCCACCCAGGCCTCTGGCTCAGGCAACACCCATTTCCTTATTGCCCCACACCTGCTTTTGCTCTGGCCCTCCGAGATAGTGGGAGATCAGTAGGTCCCCATGTGTGGACTTAGTGCCGTGACCCAGAATGGGTCCCAGGACCCATAAATGTGCTGCTGGGCTATCCCTCCACCTCCCTTCCCCACAAAATGGGTGGTGGGTCAGGGATAACCCACCTTCTCCCACTTTTCAAAGTCTGGGGTGTCTGGGTCCTGCAGTCATCAGGCCCCCTCCCAGGCCCAATGGTGCCTGGGGGTACCTCCCCCTTCATGGCCACTCCTAGTGACACAGAGTACTTCCTAGATCCCTGAGGGCACCTTTCCACCTGGGCTTTCTGGTCAGAATTGTGTTTTGTAGGAACATGTGTCCCTTCTTGAGCCAATACCCCTTTTAGAGATGTTCTCGTGGACAGGCTCCTTCCTGGGAAGTCTGAGGGGGGGAGTTCTGCCTGCTGGGTGTCCAGGCTGCCCATCACCCTGCCCTGGGCCAGTGCCCCATCCTGGGTTGGCTCTCAGCCCCTGGCTGACCCCCACCAGGGAGTCCCCAGAGCATATCTGGTGACATGCTCCTTCCTTCCTCTTCCTCCGAGGTGTCTTTGTCATGGAGCCAAAGCCACAGAGCTCCATTTGTGCCCCAGTTACTCCTATCTCCCAGGCTCAGTCTTGGGTAAATGTACTCAAATGCCACTACCTCCATAAGAGGCCACATCTGTTCTCTGTCAATCCATGGAAGAGCGGTCCCCTCCCCTCGGCACCTCCTCCCTCTGAGGTTCGGATGACACAGCTGCCTGGCTGGTGACTCCATCCCCTCCTGCCACACGCGTTCCCCTGTGCTTGTGCAGTGCGGGCCACGTCCCTTGCCAAGGGGCTGTGAGGGTTATCTTGTCGAGGCTGCACTTCCGCACATGGAGACTAAGGCCTGGAACAGTTAATAAGATGGGGCTGCTGAACTTGAGTGGGATAACCAGCCCCAGTCATGGAAGTCGCCTTGAGCTTGACCATAAGGCTGCAGCTCTTGCCTCAGAATTAGAAATGTGGTTGGGGCCGGGTGAGGTGGCTCACTCCTGTAATCCTAGCGCTCTGGGAGACCACGATGGGTGGATCACCTGAGCTCACGAGTTTGAGACCAGCCTGAGCAAGACCAAGACCTCATCTCTAAAAATAGCCGGGCATTGTGGCAGGTGTGTATCCCAGCTACTTGGAAGGCTGAGGCAAGAGAATCGCTTGAGTCCGAGAGTTTGAGGTTGCCATGAGCTGTGATGCTACAGCACTGTACCAAGGGCAGCAAAGTGAGACTCTCTCTCAAAAAAAAAAAGTTATGTGGTTGGGCAGGAAAGGGGAGAAGGTGTGGGGAGGACATGTCTCCAGTCATCCTGTTGCCATGGTTGCCTCATTTTTGACAGAAATGAGGACCAGCCAGACCTAGATCTCCTACTGTCCCCTGTTTTCTCAGGAGAAATGCACTTCTCCATGGAGAGGATGGAGAGGGAGGGTTGATCCCTGTCACTTCAGAGGGCTGTGGGCTTCAGTGAGCTCCAGGGAGCTTTCGGGAAATAGTGAGCCTGACGCAAGTAACCTGGAGTTCGTTGGCTTTAGGCCAAAGCCCTGTTGGAGGGTGGTGGCCGAGTCTGAGCTTTCATGCACTGAGGTTCCGTCCGTAGGGTCTCCAGGAGCCCTCCTGACACCGCTGGATGCCTGGGTTTTCATGTGTAAGATGGGGGAGTTAATAGGCTGGAGTTGCTGAACTTGAACTGGGGTTAGAGTGACATGACAGGCTCGAAGCCGCTCCCTGTGAGGCAGCAAAGCTGTGCTGGGCTGGTTGACAGGACGCTTCATGTCAAGCAGGAGACACAGCACTGGCAGCTGCTTTTCTAAAGGCTTCTGAACTCAGGAGCAGGGAGGCCTTGCTCTCTGCACTGGCCTGCGGGACGAGGCCGTTCAGGCAGCCATTGCACCACAACAGCTCCTGAGATGCTTCCCACCCTTTTGATTGCTGCATTCTGGTCAGTTCTATGCATCTCCCTGGGTCTCCATGTACCTGGGCAAGGTGCAGGGGAGGAGGCACCCAGCCCATAGCTCAGCCTGCAGCAGGCCAGGCACAGGCCTCCCTGCAGGGGTCACAGCCACCTCTTTAAGAAGCCTTCAAGAGAACATGATGTGTGCTCGGCAGCCCCCTGCCTACCTCTTTAAGAAGATTCAAGAGAACATGATGGGTGGTTCAAAGTGCGTGGACCCCGCCAGGCAGAGTTAGCCCTGCCCTCGTGCCTGCTATGGGACATGTAACATGGAGGGAGATCCTTGTTCCACCAGCATGGTGATTCAAACACTGTCTTCAAAAATTGTCTGGTTGTCTGTCTTTTCTTGGTGACCGGGCATTTGGAGACTGAAGGCAACACAACAGCGTTGATGTAAAAGATGAAAATTGCGGCCAAGCACTAACGCCAGCAGCCTGCAGGGTTGCTGCCCGGGATGGTGAGTACCCTGTGGGGGTTCGGCTCAGCCTTGATGCCCAGGTGTTCCTCCAAAGGCTGATCCAGGTGTCACTGTGGCGCTGGCCTGGGGCTGTGACAGTAGAGGAAGTGTCCCCCCAAATTCATGTACTCCCCCAAACTTGTTCAGAATAGGGTCTTTGCAGGCATGGTTAGGATACTGAGATGGTCTCGTACCGATTAGGTGGGGCTTAAGTCCACGGAGACTGTCCTTCTAAGAGACTGACACAGATGCAGACGTGTGCAACAGAGAAGATGGAAGCAGAGATCAGAGCCATGCGGCCACTAAGCCAAAGAACCCCTGGAGCCCTGGAGGACAGAAAGCAGGCAGGACCCTCTCCCAGAGCCCCAGGACGAGGGCATTCTGTGGACACTTTGATTGGAGACTGCTGGTCTCTTGAACTGTGAGGGAGTGAACTTCGGCTTATTTCCAAGCTGCCCAGTTGTGGTAGTTTGTTACAACGGCCCCAGGAAATGAGCACAGCTCCCAGCATCAGCTCCCGGTTTGGCCCAGGTCCTGGGGCTGCAGGTGGTTAGCAGCGATCTGGACCCACAAACGGAGAATGTGGCTCAGTCCTGGCTCTCAGAGCTGTGGCGGGAACTTGGCCACATTTCTTCACTTAGTTGAGTCTTAGGGGAGGGCTACTGTCTCATTCACATGTTGCTTCAAGGTGTACAGCAGACAATGCCCGTAAAAATATTCTGCAAGTTGTCACAGCACAGTGAGGTGCTGCTGTGGTGTGTACCACACCTACACACCATGCCCACAGTCTTCCATGGACCTGGGTAGCCTGTCAGACTCTCCCCCTGCTGAATAACAAACTCGGGAGGTTTTGCTGTATATCATTTTCTTGGTTGCCGAAGAGTTGATTTTTAGTTCTAAGATTCCTCCAATGCCTGGCTGCTATTTTTACTTTTTGTGATTTCCTGATTTCTCTGGAAGGAGAGGGGTGATCTTTTCCAATCTTCTCTTTGGTCACTGCTACATCCTGGCAAAACTTGGCGGAAAGGGGTCACAGGGAAGAATTGCTTTTTTTAATGCAAAGTCCTACTCTAGTCTTTGAGAATGATGATAGAAAATGCACTTATGTTGTATATTAAGCGTCTGTATTAATTCATGTCTGAACTTCGCAATTGTTTAGAGCATGATCTGACAAAAAGTTAACACCTGGCATCCCTAATCTACGTTTTGTTCCCCTGTGTTCTTGTTCAGGGTCTTGGAGAAAAATAAAAAGCTGGTGATGCTCTGTCTGTAGGAGAAAGTGTGAGGTGCTCTGCCCACCTCTCTTAGACTGACCCCCACTCTTGTGGGACGTTTTCTGCCTTGTCCTTGATCAGCTTGGGCAAAAGCAACTCCAGAGCAAACCCTAACCGAACAGCCCACAGCAGTTTGCAGCCAGCCGCCCTCCTGAAATGGCAACATCTCTCGCATGCCTGGTTTTAAACTTCCATGCGGAGTGTTACATTTCCCGGGACGCTTGTGATTTCACGTGCAGCCTACTCGGCCTTCCAGAGAAAGCTGCCAGGATGACAGAAAGGATGCAAGCTCTCCAGAGTCAGAGAATCAGCCCACTGTTTATTCAGCAACTGTGCCAGCCCCGGGGCCAAGCACTGGGGGTACAGGAGACAGCCACACGTCCTGGCTGTGCCCTTGCCGGTGTGTTAAGAGGAATCATGTCACTCACAGTTGGTGGCTGAGGCTTTGCTCGGTGACTAAAAGGAAAGGTCTGCAGAGCCAGGAGGTCTTCAACCACTAGGGAAATCAGGGGGTCTTCCTGGAGGAAACGAGAGCTGAACTGAGATGCTTTGAGATAAGAATCCCCATGTTTGTTTTAGAAGCCTTGTTTTTCTCTGTGTGATTCAGATCCAGAAGGACACTTTAATTATAGTGAAACTGGCTATGCTAAAATCCAGTTGGGAATATTTATTTTAAGGAATTTCATAAAATTGCCATCATTAGGGATGCCCTTGAGTGCAAACAGGGAGGATTAAAGGAGAAAAGAGAAATTTTCTTTGCCCTGCTGTGTAGAAGCACGGGGACTGGGGGTGCAAGGGCTTTGCTCAGGAGGCCCAGGTGCTGGAAACATTCCTCACGGGGATCTCTGGATTTCCCTGATTCAGGAACCCAGGGAAGGTGCCGGAGCCTGAAGCTCATTTGAACTGTCAGTCAGGAGGGGTGGTCTGTGGACAATCAGGACCCAGGTTGTCTCAAACTACTAAGAAAAGGCCCTGGGTGCAGTGTCCACCCATCCCAGTTCAACCATGGAGATAATTTTAGGTGTTGTTTGAACAGGAGAATGGGTCATGGGTGAGACCCTTGCTTGCATGTTTGCACGGTCTGAGAAATAATAATGAAAAAAATATTTTTTAATTAAATCATAACTGTATACATTTATGGGGTGCAATGTGATGCTTTGATATACAACGCAGAATGCTTAAATCAAACTGATTAATATCACCATTACCTCACTTACTTATTTTTTGTGGTAAGATATTTAGAGAAACAAAATGAAAATCTTCGGAAACCTCCCAGGATTACACCAAGGCACAGCCAGAGCGGTGAACCGTATTTCACACCAACCCTCAGAGGGAGACGTAACTTTTAGGCCCTGGAGGACAGAGCAGTGCCAAGCTGGGGAGGGCCTGCTTCTTGACGCTTCTTGTTCCAGATCAGAAGTTCTCTAACTTGGCCACCTGTCAGAATCATCCGGCAGTTTGAAAATCTCTCCTTGCCATCCTTGGGATCAGCTGGTGAACAGTGTCTGGTGATTTGGATGTTACCATGTTTAAACACCTACAGTGGTGTGAGAACCAGGGTTCTAAACTGGGGGTCTCATATTTGAGGGGGCATCAGTTGCCCTGGAGGCTGTGTTCCCCTGCAGGTGGCTGGGCCCCACGTCCAGTGCCTCTGACTCCACATCTGGAGGGAGGGTCAGGACTTGTGTTTCTGACCAGTTCCCAAGTGGTGCTGATGCTGTGGGTCCAGGTGGACCCTTTGAGGACCACGGTCTAGGTCAAATGGATCCTCCATACCTCTTCCTTCTGGCCACATGCTGGCTCCGTCTGACCCCAACAAAAGAGCCCAGCTTGGAGCAGGGGATGAGAGTCCACTGTGCCCCACGTGCTGGCCGGCAGCCCCTGCAGCTCTGAGCCATGTGAGTCGAGGTCTTGCCGTGGCTGTGAGGAAAAAGAAAAGCCTCTATGGCCCCAGGTCAGTTGCTTCCTAGCAATTCCATCTGCCTGGATTAACCTTGGCTGTGGGATACGGTGGAAGAGCGGCCATTGGGACGTCGGGAGGACCATCTCCGCAGCCCCAGGTAGCCCAGTGCCACCCTCGGGAGATGAGAGGGGCAAAGCCCTTCCCACACAGAATAATTACAACAGATGCTTATTTCTGAGAAGCTCTTTCCCTCCACCCAATTAAGCAAGGGTTAAGTTATACAGGAGAAGAAGTAGAGACAAATTATTCAACCAGTTTGTTTGACATTTAAAAGGCTATTTATAAAAATGATCATTTCTCAAGAAAATAAAAATAGTGAGAAACTAAAAATTGGCACTTCTAGCAGAGGAAGATAGAATGTTATGCAAAAAGCATTTTCCAGGTTTCCTGAAAACAGATTTGGGGTTGATTGGTGTTCTTCCCTGTGCACTGACATTCAGCTATTCCTCGGGCAAGATGCTCCCATCCATTAGAAAGCACTTATTTGTTCGTTATTACGTCCACATCAGCCTTGGCATTGGGCCATCCGGGGGGCTGGCTCCCCTTGGCTCTCCTGCCCGCCGGGAGGAGGAGGAACTGGCAACTGTTTGTAGGCGTGGGTGTTCGGTGGCTTTGCACCGGAAGTTACGTGGTGCTGCACACATGGGAGAGCTCTTTTTAGCTCTCAAAGCAAGTAGGAGGTGGCTCTTCCCCCCCAAAAGAATTAAATCCCCTCCCTCCTCCCTCCATCGTGCCCATGCCAGGTTGCTGTCTATTAAGGACACGTTTGTTCTCCAGCGGGACTCCAGCCCCAGAAGGCCCTGATGGGACAGGGAGACCTGCAGCTCACGTGCTTCACACAGGTGCTTAATGAGCAAGGGCAGGGAGGGCTCCCGGGATGGCCAGGCACTAGCTAGCATCATCCGACCAATCTAGATTGTGCAAGGCCGCAAATCAGTGAGATGCAGCTCTTGAGGGAGGTAAAATGGACCCAGAGTTACCATCTGTGGCTGCCTCTGAGCAGTGACTATGTTTTCTTTGCAGCTTTTGGCCAGGGCCAGGTTTGAACCTGCCACCTCCAGTATATGGGGCTGGCGCCCTACTCCTTTGAGCCACAGGCACCACCCCAGTGACTATATCTTAACACACTTTGAATGGCCCGTGGGCCAACTGTCCTCCACAGATGCTGTGGCTGGGTTTATAAAGCCTCCAGTTGAGGAATCCCTTAGTCACTGCTAAGTATGGACACCCCTCCCAGTGGGCTCCCACTGACTCTCACGCTTGAGACTGGGATGCTGCCGTCCCTGCACCGTACGTGACACTGTAGGTGCACACGTGTGGCAGAGCAGTAGGGACAGCAGGACACCTTTCTCTCCGAGGCCTGCAGTGACTGGACCCCATCAGAGTATCTCCTTCCCTTGTCAAGAGTTGGTCATTTTGTATCTTCAAGAGGATATTGCAAGATTCCAACTCGGGGCTGGTTCGTTAAAGTCTAGTCTTTAATAAACTTTTGTTTTGGGATAATTTTAGATTTGTAGAGGAGTTGCAAAGACAGTACAGTCGCCCAAGGCTGGCACACTCAAGGCCCTCAGCGTGAACGCCTCCCTAAATGCACGGCCCAGGCACTTGGCTTAGCCACCCCTGTCCCCACCACATTCTCCTGTCACAGTGACGTCTCCTATGACTGTGGCCCATTTGTCACAGCTAAGAGGTGAACCTTGGTATGCTCCTATGGTCCAGACAGCAGACTGTATTTGCAGTTTACATCCTTTTTCTGGTTCAGAATTCCACATTGCATTTGGTCTTAGTCTGTTTCTGCTGCTGTAACGGAACACCTGAGACTGGGTGATTTAGAAATAGTAGAAATTTATTTCTCACTGTTCTGGAGGCTGGGAAGTCCCAGATCAAGGTGCTGGCAGGCTCGATTACCTAATGAGGGCTGCTTTCCAGTTCCAAGACAGCTCTGTGTCACTGTGTCCTTCAGAGGAGAGGAAGGCTGGATCCCAACCCCATGGGAGAGCAGAAGAGCAAACTAGCCCCGCACCCCAGGAAGCGTCTTTTTTAGGGGCTGTAAACCTGTTAATGAGAGTGGAGCCCCCAACCCCTAATCCTCTCTCAAAGGCACCAGCTCTTATCTTTTATTTTATTTTATTTATTTTTAATTTTTTTATATTTTATTTTATTTTTTATTAGATCATAACAGTGTACATTAATACTATCATGGGGTACAGTGAACTGATTCTCTATATAATTTGAAATACTTTCATCCAACTTGTTAACATAGCCTTCATGTCTTTTTCTTAGTTATTGTGTTGAGATATTTATATTCTACATTTAGAGAGATTCACATGTACCCTTATAGGATGAACCATAGGCGTGATCCCGCCAATCACCCTCCCTCCACCCACCCTACCCCCTCCCCTCCTCTCCCTCTCCCCTCTCCCCATGTTCCTATGAAAGCTGTAAATTAGTGTCATAGTAGGGTTGAATGCACTGGATACTTTTTCTTTCATTCTTAGGATACTTTGCTAAGAAGAATATTTTCCAGCTCCGTCCATGTAAACATGAAGGAGGTAAAGTCTCCGTCTTTCTTTATGGCCACATAGTATTCCATGGTGTACATACACCACAGTTTATTGATCCATTTGTGGGTTGATGGGTTCTTGGGCTTCTTCCATGACCTAGCAATTATGAATTGGGCTGCAATGAACATTCTGATACAAATATCTTTATTTATTGAATTTTGGTCTTTTGGATATATACCTAATAGAGGAATTATAGAATCAAATATCAGGTCTATTTTTAGTTCTTTAAGTGTTCTCCAGATGTCTTTCCAAAAGGAACATATTAGTTTGCATTCCCACCAGCAGTGTAGAAGTGTTCCCTTTTCTCCACACCCACGTCAGCATCTGTGATTTTGGGATTTTGTGATATGGGCCAATCTTACTGGTGTTAGATGATATCTCAAAGTATTTTTGATTTGCATTTTTCTGATGACTAAAATAATTGCCAGAGCCATTAAGTTTCAAAGCCTGAATTTCAGAGGGGACAAATTCAAACCACAATATTCTTCTTGTCTCCGTAGTCTTGTCTGGCCTGTGACAATTTCTCAGCCTGTCCTTGTTGTTGTTTATGCTCTTGGCTGTTTCCCGGAGTGCTGCTCAGATATTTTGAGAATGTTCCTTACTTTGGCTTCTCTAATGTTTCCTCCTGTTTGCTCTCTCTGGGTTTCTGAGGATTTGGGGGGCAGGCTTCTCTGTATTGCACCATATGGGGGCCCATGGTGTTCTCATAACTCTGACTGTTTGCTTTGGGTGTCTGCTGATTCCTCACTGTCACACTGCTACTTTCCCCATTGTGCTCTGCTTTGTGGAAGTGGGTGAGTCACCACGTGCCGCCCACACTGGGAGTCACCACGTTGGCTCCACCCAACAGACTGGGAGGTATTCACATGTACTATTTCGGTTTTTTGAAAGGTAGATCCAAGTGTTCCCTAAACTTACCCCTTTTCAAACAGTGGATGACAAAACCATCCGTGAGGCAGACAGCTCTTGTTCAACAGTGACAGGATGGGCTCATTGCCTGTAGCTCAGTGATTAGGGCTCCGGCCCCATACACTGGGGCAGCTGGGTTCGAACCCAGTCCGGGCCTGCCAAACAACAATGACAACTGTGACAGAAAAATAACCAGGTGTTGTGGCAGGTCCCTATAGTCCCAGCTACTTGGGAGGCTGAGGCAAGAGAATCACTTGAGCCCAAGAGTTTGAGGTTGCTGTGAGCTGAGACTCCATGGCCATCTACCCAGGGCAACACAGTCAGACTCTGTCTCAAATAAAAAAAAAAAATAGCGATACAACAGATGTTGATATTTGGTGCCCAGACCAGTGCTGACGAAGTGTCCATGGTCCTTGGGATAACGGGACACCTAGTCAAAGCAAGAGGCAGAGCCACATGAGTCTGAGCGGCTGGCTGTTGACTCAGTTTTCTTCTGGAGAACCATCCTAACCCTGGGAGGAGGCTCTGCCAAGCCTGAGGCGACTGCCAGGCCCTGGTAGTATCGGGGAATTGGAAACCTCTCTGGCAATCCATTGACAGTCATAATTAATAGACTTCACAAGACAGTTTCCTGAGTGAAGGTGGAACAAAGAGCAACCACCTCCTTCTGCAAGGCCATGATTAAAGACGCAGCTAGGAAATGGCGTCTTCCCATCCTGCAAATTCAAACTCCTCTGTCACAAACATAGTGCTAAACTCCGCCCCCCTCAGGTCTTGGTTGTCACTTTCAGATGCCTGCGTGCAGAGAGGTTTCTTGTGCCTTTACTTCAAGCCCTTTTACAACGGAGCACTTACATCTTTAAAAGGCCTGTCCAGGTCTTCAGCAGGAGGGTGAAGTTCAAAGCAAAGCAAACCCACGTCAGGTCTTTATCGATTACCCCTGCTGAGGACAATCTCGTCAGAACCCCAGTCTTTCTAGATGTATTTTTTTCCGTTATGTTTCTGCCTGGGAGCATCAGCAGTGTTATCAAATACGGACTAGAGGCTGGAAACTGTTAGCTGAGCTCTGTCCAGAGAATCTCAGGTTTTCTTCTCCTGATTTAAACCCTCTTATATGTGATGTTTATTTATTGTTATTTATTATTTATTCCATACAGGGGAAGCACCTCTGGGCTTCATGTCTGTTTCTGGCCCATAATCTCACAAAGGTGAGGTGGTAAGAGGGTTAGTGCTTCCTCGGAGGGCCAGCGGGGACCGAGCCCGTATCCCTCCCATTCCTCTCTGTTCCAAGATTTGCAAGTTCATGATCTTCAGATGGCATGAGGTGGGATTCATGCCTCACTGCTGCTCAGGGCCGCGGGGACACTGTGGGCACCCTGTCATTGTATCACAACCCTGAGGAAGCTACCGCATAGCTCTAGGTCCCGACCTCCTTGATCAATAACTCTAGGCTGGTCTGCTTTTTGTTGTTGTTGTTATCGAGTCAGGCTGCCTTGGGGTGGGATGTTGAGATAAATCCATTTTAGACATGACGGTGGGAAATACTCAAAGGGGCCGCCCTGCCGGGGAGAAGAAAACACTTCTGGAGAAGACCTGCCACATCCCTGAAGGCACAGGTCTGAGGGGCTCATTACCTTGTCCCCAGGGCCTCCTGCTGCTCTGTCTCCCTGTTTATAAGGGGGGCCGAGTGCCGGTCTGCTGCCCTCCCAGCCACTGTTATTACTGTGTCCTTGGAGCTGAGTAGGCAGCGTGGCACGTGGCCCTGAGGGGCTCAGCTGACTGGGGACGCTGTGCTATGCATTCTGTCCATCTCTTCACCTGAAAACACACACTCTCCTGCCCTGTGACGGCTGACTCATTCCCATGGGGGTGCTGGGCCGACGCGGAAGTAAATGCTCTGTTCTTTATAGACCTCATTCCTTCTTTAAACCAGAACCCCACAAAGAGATAAAGCAGCAAGGTCCAGAGAGACTTGCAAGACGCAGAGAGGGAGCAGAGGCCACCGTTAAGTCCGGCAGCTCCTAAGGTCTTTGTCCTCGTCACAGGTCCTGCCTGACTTGGTCTTGTTCCTCAGGTGTTGAATCAGGTCACTGCTGACATAACAGCTGGCTCTTGTCTAACCTGTGTTTTTCCAGACAAGCCTTTGGCTTGGAATGGGCATTCCTGGAGCGGTTGACATTGTGAGGGGCAGGTGGCCAGGGGCCAGAAGGCCACTTTGGGAGTGTCCTTGCTGAGGAATGGGGGCAGCCACAGCCTTGCTACCTTAGGGGAGGTGCCCCCCCCAGAGCAGGCATGGCCTGTGCACATGAAACATCCCCCCAAGCCCAAGCGATGTCATGTATTTCTGCACTTAGTGGTCACATGGCAGCTGCTGAGGGGCTACCAAGGAGCAGTTGGGTTAGCACAAAGATCCCTGCTGACCAGGGTTTTTGCCACAAAGATACGTCACCCTGCCAATTTTCAAAATGCTGATATGGGTGTCTATGGATCATGCTTGAGGTGTTTTCCTTTTTTTAAATATTTAAACAATAGCATCCACGTGCGTTAAGGAATGGTGCACCCATATTTATACTTACAGTGTTTTTGACTCGATGTCACCATCATAATTCGAGATGAAGTCTGATCCTGAAGAGGAACAGCTAAAGTCTACACGAGGCTTTAGATTTCTAAGGTGCTTCACCCCAAGATGTGCACAAGTTCCAGCTTCTGCACAATTTCTGCAGAAACTGAAGCTAAAGCTGAAAGAGATGTTTTAAATGGCTTGTTCTGGAACCACATTCCATGGAAAAGTTTTATTTTATCTGTGACGGCTGCCAGTACTGGGGCAAACCGTAAAGGTTATTGACCACTGAGCCTCAACTCCCAAATGAGTGACCCCAAGGCCAGAGGACAGCCATCCAGTGACCCACGCTGCTGCCACTGCCCAGTGGGAGGAGCAGGTGCGGGGGTGGGTGCCGATGACAGTGGCCAGTCGTGCCCACCGTGTGCCCAGTGGGACTCAGGCCTTCACTGGCCTCAGAACCAGCATCTGGGTCCCACTGTTCTCAAAACTCCTTCACTTATATTTTGAAGTCGTCCTCTCAGAGTTTGTCAATATTAAGTTACTTCCTGAGAATCCTGGGCAGAAATAACCTGACAGAATAGTTAACAGGTCAGTTATCACATTGGAAGGTGCCGGATGGCTGGAAATCGGACTTGACGTATGTGATCACCAAGTGTCTCTCATCGAGATTTGTGTCCTGATGAGTGTTCATTTTAAGATTAACAGAAGTTTAAAGTTACTCGTGGAACACACATCCAATATAAATGTAGACTGTGGAGTCCCATCAATCACAGGAAATTTAAACCCTAGAGACACCTCTTTTGTTTTACCACCAAATTTCCTTGCAATTCAAATAAAGGAAAGTCAATAATAGAATAGACGCACATTTTCTAAAGTATAAAGTGCACAGGCAGCGTTGGCATGCAGAGCAGATTCCTGAGAATGGTATGAAAGTAATTTCTTGCAGCTACTGGTTTGAGGGAATTCCCATCTTTCAGATCCCAGAAAGTGCTCAGAAGAGCTTACCACTACCAGAATAATTAAAAATATATATATTGATTAGGATATAGCCACGTGTCTTATTTCTAAGCATGTTAATCACACAGAGACGTTGTGACCCTTTGTGATTCTAAGTTTTGTTTTTTAAATGGTCTCTGTGCATCTGGAATTATCAGTCTTGGACAATGTGTCACTGGCTATTTAATCCACATCTGGAGTCTCATGATTTGAAACCCACAGGACTGTGTCCTGCTGTGGCACAGGGAGTGGAAAAGTACCCAGCTGGGCAGCCCCAGCCCGTGGTCCAGCAATGGCTGCTCTGGCCTCTGTCAGTCACTTCAGTTTTCTGTTCTTTACCTGTAAAATGAAGCTACCAGGATGGATAATCTACAAGGCCTCTTAGAATTTGTAAAGCATCGTAATTCTTCAAGTCTTTGGCTCCCATTCAGAGCCATCTAGATCGGTTCTGAAACCTCCATGAAAAGTATTGAAGAGCTTGGCTTCAGATACTTTACCTGCTTATTCCAACAATAATGGTGCAATGGATTTATGCAGATGTGCCCAGGGGTGTCTTCCTTGTCCTTTAAAAGGCTGCCTGGAATACGAAGCTTACATTTCTCAGATAATCTTGATATTTTGTAAGCTCTGTTGGGATTCAGAACATCCAAAATTTCTGCTACTAGGACTCATGTTCGTATATTAACCTACCAGAAATACATCCCAGCTGACATCTAGGCCAGAGTAGACCAACCCAAGCTGGAAAAACTAGGAACAGAGCTTCTGTGGTTGAAATGTGTGTGTTTCTGCAACACTTACATGTTGGCCCCTAACACCCAACATGATAGTGTTGGGACGAGGGGCCTTCGAGTGACTGTGGCAGGAGGGGTCTGCTCTCGTGAAGGGATTGGTGTCCTTACGGAGGCTGAGGCCAGTGTCTAGCGCCTTTTTGCCCCCTTCCTTTCATCTTGTCTGTCATGTGAGGACACAGGGCTCATTCCTTTTTGCTGCCTTTGCTCTGTGAAAGGTGGCATCTTGGAGTCAGAGGCCCCACCAGACACCAGATCTGCTGGTACCTTCACTGTGGACCTCACACCCTCTAGAACTGTAGGAATGAAATCTCTGTCCTTGTCCAGGCTATTTTGTTCCAGCAGCACAAAGAAACACAAACAAGACCCAAGTCTTCTCACTTCAATCTCATCTTCCTTCTTTCATCTCCTAGTCCCTGCTTGTGTGACCTCTGAGGTTTCCCTTTAAAAAAATTCTTGGGCTCAGCTTCTTCGTATCTAAAATTAGAACTTAAACCAGGTGGCTGTTAAGGCATTTTCCACCTTTAAGATTGCATACTGGTAAGCAAAGCTGTCTGGTTTCATGCGTCATCTGCGGAATGTTGATATTCAGATGCTGGGGAAAGCCTGGGATGGCTGAAACACGCATCTGTGGGTAGGTCACAGCCCTATTTTGATACACAGTAATTAAAGAGCTCTATTTAGTTAGCGTTCAAATCTTTACATGCCAGAAGGCACTGTAGTTTTTGTACTCATCAGGGATGTCATAGAAATTTAAGCTTCATCATGACCTGAAAGGTCAGGCCAGTTTTCAGTCTGGATTTGAATTCTGCTGGTTGCCTTGGTGCTGCATGATGGTCGGGCTGTAGGGGGTGTGTGATGTGGCCCAGCAGAGATAGGTTCTGCATAGAAATGTCACAGAGAATAAGGGACTGGAAGCTCTCTCGGGCAATCCAGCAAAATTCTTTATTTTACTAAAACTTATATAGATCATACTACATGTACAGACTGTTAATCAATAAACAAATGACTTAGAACCTCCTAATGCAGGCCTAACAAAGCCCGGCACCAAGGTGTCTGTTGCTTAACCCATAACCATACTACTGATAAAAAGTTATTCTTAAAGTTTATAGTGAAAACAAGACCACAAAACAAGGTTCTGGGGAAGTAAGCTGATTGAATGCTTGCCTTTAACAGACCCTCTGGAGACAGGCATCCATCTTAAGGAGTGGTTTAGAAATTCCTGCGGTATACAGGTGACTGCTTGCAGGGCTGCCTCCAGGAGTCGGTTTTATAATCACTGCTACGTGATCAAATCCTGACTCATTTTGCGGAGTTCTATCTCAGGTCTTTATTTTCCTTACTCCCAAAAGACTTCACACTTGCTCTCACAAAAGGGAACCGTTTAGAGGCTTTTTCATATAGGCCTTGCCTATACTTTGGTTTCACAGAAATGTCTGATTCAATTCTCTTTCTCTTTATTGTAAGGGATTTTGACATAGTTGTAGGACAGGCTGTGTTTTTTAAGGATCAAACATTCTTCCAACTCTTGGGAAATATATACAATTCCTAGGACTTTATTTCTAATATAAACAACAACAAACACAAATAATCCCCATATCTTATCTCTACCCTTTCCCTAAAGTAGTATTATTTTCTTAAGAAATTGAGTAAGATAGCTGAAAAGAACTCGGGTTGCATAAACTGTCCCTCATTTTCAATATCTTTGGTAGTATTTCACATTCTGCCAAGAACTAAAACCACAAATCAGTTAGTTTGTTCATATTAAAACACTCTAGAAACAGCACGACAGAGGGGCCGTGAATGACATTCATTTATTCACGTAAGCATTCGTGTTCACTTTTAATAATTATTAGGGACCCTACACGCAATGGTTGTCTCCCACCATCCCCAGTCGAGTGAAGAGAGCTGGCCAGTTAGTGAGGCCACCCACACCCGCGGAGCCCACCTAACTGAGAATGGGCGAGAGTCAATGGGTGGGGGAAACCCAGGTGACCAGAAGGACCAAACCAGACAGGAAAAGAGATATAACAAATAAAACAGGACTCAGTCATGGACAAAAGAAAACTTTTAATAAAAAATAAATAAACCTCACTATTTATTTTCTATTTTCAGAGAATAAAGCCCTATTATTCTATATTACTGCTGCTAAGCAAAAAATATGGGAGGGGAGGGGGACAACTAGAGAATAAGAAGGAACCGTAGAAATAAAAGGTAACTGCTGAATTTCCAAAATTAAAAAAAAAATCAGTGAAGAGTGGGAAGATGGAAAAAATTCCCCAGAGAAGAAAGTACTAACAAGAGACTGAATACGAAGAGAAAGAGGAGAAATAAGGGCAAAGGGACACAATGCAGCAGATCCAGTGCCCAGCTGCTGAGCCAATAAACAGAAAGCAGAGTGGAAGGAGGCACAGAAAAGAGGCTGTGAATTTTGCAGTATTAGAGGACAAAAGTGTTCAGATTGAAAAAATCCCACTATGTTCCCGGGGCCATGAACGTGTCCCACACACATTCCTGAGGAATCGCAGGAGAGCGAGTACGCAGGAGGCTTTTCCTGGGAATAAGAAGCATTCCGAAATAAACTGTCCTGTGCATGGTGTTTTCCAAGTTCGGTAGGACAACGACTTTGAACCCAGACTCTCTGCTCACTTACTGACAGAGGGTGGAGGCAGGATAAAGACGCTGCAGACGCCGATGGAGTCACAATCCCACAGCGTCTTTCATGGGCCATGACTTAAGTTCATGAATGAAACATCAAGAGTGATGCAGAGATGGTTCCAGACATGGCAGATCCCACCAGGCTGGGGTGTTTGGGAGAAAAGCTGGTCATGGCTGAACAGAGTAGATCCTGGAGAAGTTGAAGAAAATAAATAAAAGGATGTGAAGAAGGCAAATTCTTAAAAAGTGAAAAATGTTAGAAACTTCTGGGAGCACAATAAGCTGTGTGATGAAAGAAACGAGATTGGTGCACTACTTGGCTTCGTGTGGGTGTGTTTTCATCGACTCGGGCAGGGAACCTCTGTTGACTCTCACAGCACCCGGAGCAACCCACAGATAAAGCCCAGAGGAGCTCCCCGGCAGGGCTGGAGGGTCGGGGTCCACGGCACAGACTGATGTGGGAAGAAATGCATGTGCAATACTCAGTGTTACAGAAAAACTAAAAATAGTGATGCATTGACGGGGTGCAGGGCAGGGTGTAATTAGGCCGGACGCTTAGCACGACAGAGCTGCCAGTGCTATGTCACCACATGCTCTTGCCTTTGAGAGATGTAGAAACCACCAGAAGCAGGGATGATGGGGAGGGCCCAGGAAGCTTGCGGTGGAGGCTTTTGCTCTCAGCCTCCTCCTGTACTGCAGGAGATATTTATTCCTGTCCGTGTTATTGCATAGAGATCGCAAACCTGTGTACAACAAATTATCAAAACAATGAAAGCACTTTGCTGGGCAGGGACAGACACGGGGGCAGCCTGGGCCAGGGATTTGGTGCTGGGCACCAGCTGGGCTCTGAACTCCAGGCCCTGGATGATCCCCCTCTCTTGTGAGCCCACCCCAAGGATGCAGGCTGCCTTCAAGTACTGGCATCAGAATCTGCCCAATTGAGATTTCTCTTGGGGACACACAGCCCTGGTCTCACTTGCTTTGTTAGTGAGAAAGTCCAACGTGGCTCCTCATGCAAGATTTTGTGGCTCTTTCCACTCTGCCACTTATATAATCACAGGGACACAGGTACAGACATGTGCATTCACACACATGCACAATGCATTGTCACATGGATGCACCCCCACACACGTTCACCTCTGCACACTTGTACATGCATACACTCACATGCATACACACAGGTACCTTCCCACACGTGTACACGTTCATGCATGCACGCTCACATGCAAA